>JAQQAE010001328.1:0-25979 GCA_029823295.1 Pseudamia nigra
ATTATAAGGCGCAGTGTCATATTTGGACAAAATTGACGGCGTTTAGATGCGCCTTATAGTGCGGAAATTACAGTAATCGCAATTGGCATCTCATGTACACCACTTGTTATATTCATTATTTTACAAAACATTACATGTATAAGTGTCTGCAGAATACCCTACTGTGTTAAGGAAGGTATACTTATGTGTAATTAATGTGTTGTATTTGCTGTCATTTAATGTATTTAATGTAGTTAACTCTTCCATAAAGCTGATTTCTCTGTCTAAGTCACATCAAATAAATTTTGATTTTCAAAGACTCTCCCATGATCCCATGATACATAGTAACATCATCAAACCACCTAGTTTGACTCTGATTGATTATATTGTTTTGATTTATAGATTTTTTGTGATGTTTTTAATTTGAATCAGCAACCTGTAGGTACTCAAAATAGCCCCCTTCCAAAAAAAAAAAAAAAAACAAACAAACAAAAACATCATCCTGTCTTCAGTGATTCAAAGGCAATATTGCCACTTTGAGTGTGATTTTTACAGTAATTTCTCCTGAAGAGAATCTGTAAGTTAAAAGCAACAGTAGTGTTAAGCTTTCCAACTACATAATTTTCTAAATAAGGGACAGAAAGGAGTGCAGATCTGAGTCATGGAGCTCTGTGTTGTGAGCTCTCCTCACTAGGTTCTGCTGCCGTGCTCCCCTTGCCTTTCCCACTGACTGACTGATATGGCACTCTGCTGCCAGGGCTTAAATAGCAGCTGTAAGCGTCCAGCTGCTCCCTGCCACGCTCCACTTCTCCCCAGATGGCTACAAGACGTTCCAGCAGCCCTCCGGAGGAGCGTTCATGAGGAGAGTGTTATGGAGTGGCTCTCTGAAACACCAGGGAGCATCCCTAACCGCACCACAGGCACCCTCCTCCTCCTTCAACCCTCAGGCCCAAAGCCCAATTCATGGGAGGGCTGCCTGTGCAGCCTCGTTTGCCAACTTACCAACGGGAAGGAGTACAGATGGTGGTGTCCGCAGTGCAGGCCAGGATACAGCAGAGCCTGGGGAAGGAGGTGTTCCTGGAGTGAGTACTTGCCATGCCTAGCCTGGGTTGCCACTGATATCCTCCAGGAGGAGCTCTCAGCAGCCCTTAGCAGATGACCAACAGAAGTCTGGCAGGTTTTGCTTCTAGATGGTGTAGGGAAATGTTTTTCTTTACCCACATGGGTGTCTTTGATAAGTGGGTTGTTTCAGAGCACCTCCAACCCAAGAGAGAATGTCCTGGGTTAAAGCAAGTGCATTCAAAGTCATAGTAATTTCCCTTGAACACTTGGTGTTAATATATTATGCCAGCTGTAGTGCTCCAGGGCAGCAGTCTCTGACCTTGGCTGCGTGTTAAACTGATAAATGGTCCATAAACTTCACACCACTAAAGAAAACTGCAGGGTTCACTTCAAGCGTGACATTACCATCAGAGATATGATCATGTCAACACTGGTCAGTAAGCCTGTTTTATTTAAAAGTACCAGTGTGTTTTTGACCAGGAGTGGCGCTGTGGAGCATTGTTTTGAATCACACAATCTCATATTTAAACCAGATCACATTTCTGTGCGGCGTCACCAGTTGTTGGTGGTAATGTTGCATAAAAATATGCTAATGACATCAAGACTGCAAGCAACTGCAAACAGATTTCGGAACAGCTGACCATCTTTCCTGAAAGTTTCAGGATGTTGTAAATTCAACACAAATATTTTTTAAGTGTTGTACACTTTTGTGCACAACAACAGGTGGTTGAGCTGTGGTCATTTAAATCCATTTTTGCTGTTCAGAGGTTAACACTAAATCCTTACAATTTGACGTAACTTGATCTCTTCTTGTCTTCCATATTTTTTTATCCCTGCTGTCCTGATCTACCATTTAGTATCTCCTTATTTCAGTATCCTTTAGCCCCCTAAGGCCAGCTGTGGTCAGAGTATGTTTCAGGGATAGATGCTGGACTCCTATTGCTCCCAACAGGGGGGAGTTCTTGCTCTGCTGACCTCAGTGTTATCCTTGTCATGACAGGAAACATACATCATAGTGGGGCCTCTAATGCGAAACATATTCCACCACAACTTGATCAAAGCCAGGCTGTCCAGACAACAAAGTGCCCTGTAATGCCATATTTTGACCATATAATTGGAGAGTAATTATGGCTGACAAAACACTCCAGTGATTTTCTCTCTGTCCCTCACTCTCTCTTGTTCTCAGAGTCTTCTGCTCTCCAAGGAAGCCCAGAGAATGGCTGTCATAAACTATGTGTGCCGAGTTCACTTGAAAGCTCCAGGGCAGAGGGAGGGCTAGTTTTTATTGGAGCTCAATCACTTAGTTAACAATTCAAAAACAGCACACGAGGGGAAAATATCAATGCATATATCAAGTCGGTGGCCTAAAAAAACACCAGCAAACCATATGACCCTCACCTCCTGACAAGACACAACTAGAAAACTGTGTGTTCCCTGGTTTGTCAGACCTTAGACTCTCCTCTAGTCTGTGATGATACAGTCTAAAAATTAGTACAGTGGTACCCCATCATACAAGTGCATCATCATATGAATTTTTTATGACACAAGTAAGATGTTGGGCAAAATTTTGTCCCATCACACAAGCAAAAACTCACGTTACGAGTAAAATAGGTCCCAAGAGGAGCGTGCCCACCACATGGAAGCAGACATGAAATTGTCCGTTCCAGTGTTTTACATTACTTCAGAGTTTGGTTGAGTTGTTCCTTACCTTTTGTCTCGGTCTCCCATAGCTCCCTGGATCCTGGCTAAAGCCTCTGTCTTCCTCCTGTGGTCTTCACCTGCGTTTCCTCCTTTTGTCCGCTCCCTGTGGCTGTTCCGATCAGCTTCCTGCTCTGTCTGCTCTGTCTGCTCCGTTCCATAGCTCCATACGGCTTCTGCATTCTGCCATCTCTTTGCTGCTTGTGCCTCAATAAACTCTGTTAACTGCTTTTCTTGTCTTCATTGACTGTCCCATGGCTGTGGCTAAGCGGCTAATAAACATAGCAGGCTGTGTTGCATCATCTCCGCGCACATCACATACCAGATTTGCATTGTCATACCGACTTAAAGCAACAGGTGCTTGCCCTGCAACAGGAGTTTTCATGGGTCTTGGAACGGATGAGTTGGTTTCGCATGTATTCCCATGGGAAAACTGGTCCCGTCTCACGACTTTTTCATGTCACGAGCGTGACGCCGGAACGGATTAAACTTGTATGATGGGGTACCACTGTACTTAGTTTCTCTTATCTTTTTGTTGAGCTGCACATGGTCCTAACCAGTAATTCACTAAGTGTGTAAGTTTGGGGGACTGACCCTGAAATCTGAGTTACAGTGCAAAAGTATCAAAGATCATTGGAAAAGAAAACTCTGAAGTCTGAAGTATTGGCAGTGTTGATATAAAAAGAAAAGCAGTGTGCTAGCTTAATCATTCTAGCTGAAGAATGGAAGAAGAATGTGTAATGTGTATTCAATGTGGATTTTGGTGTTTTGTTTTGTTCACATTGCACTGGTTGTCCCAAACATTTTTATCTATGCAGCCTTTCATTCTTAGTCTGCCCCCCGCAGGGACAGTCAATATGAACATGAAGCCTCAAGGCTGGAGCGCAGCGGTTTTGTGCTGTATAGCAATCAAACTGAAAACAGATGAAACAATGCCAAAACAGTCTGCCTGGTTCTTTTGAGCTCATCTCAGAAATGCATTATTCCTCATAATTTAACTTTTTTTTCCCCCTCAGTGTTATGTACAATTCACGACTTGAATGAGCACAATATGTTTTCATGTTTGGTCATTTAATTAATTTAATTTGTAAACAAGGATTCATTCCATAAGTCTGAACTGACATATTCATGAAAAACATAGAACATAGTTAAAAATGCAGTCTATGATGTTGGCAAATCAGCTAGTAGTCAATCGTTTGTAGCGCTTGCAGAGTTGAAAAGAGTTAAAGTGGTTGATACTGCAGAGCTTATCTAACCACAGGATGACTCAGAAGAGACAACATCGGGTACATGTTAAAAAAAAAAGAACAGATATAGTAGCTTGACAACTGTGAGGCTGCAAGCTGAGTTACCTGACAGATCACCTGTTTAATCATTTATATCAGCCCGCCACAAATAATTGACTACTAGCTAGTTTGCCAACATCGTAGACTGCATCTTTAATTAACAGACAAAAATAAAAAGCTTAAACTAATTAGGTATCATGGCTATCAGTTAGTTAGGTGATTGTGATTGATGTTTAGTCCTTAAGGAGCAATGGTGTGTTGAATATCACCAATTTGTTAATGAAATGTTTCAAATAATGTCCTTCTCTTGTTCTTATCTGAGCTGATCAGAAATGGACAGCTCATTAATATTGGGTACATTTGGATCTATAGTCAGAACACACTCGGGCAGATGAGAACTTTTTCCTGATCCACTTTACTCATTCCTGACACTGTATCATATTTACGCAATAATATGATGTCATATTACAGTGACCAAAGAAAATGCCAAGATAAATAATGAATGTGTGGCAATTTGGTTTGCCAAGAACATATCAATCCATTCACCATTTCACTATTGTTTTGCTTGCTTCTTCTCTAATGAACTAGGCAAAGAATGCACATTGCCTAATTCAATGGAAGTTAAATGTGTTGTGTTATACCAAATTAGGGATGTGAGATCAAATCACAAAAGTTCACTCATGGTGCCATGTGTGAACAGGCTCTGTCATTATGTGATAGTATATATGATGTGGTGTGATTTAGCTATTGTTTACTAAATATTAGTTTATGGGAAGCGTGTGTAACTAGTGACAAAAACTCAGGAGTCAGAAAGGAACTGAACGTGTTAAAACATTTCTATCTGTGCTGGCAGAATATTGTGGGATGTGTTGGATGTCAGGTGGCTGGTCCATTGCTTTCAGCCTGCTATTGTGCACTCCCACTTAGCATGCTAATTAATCCCAACCAAAGGGCTATGTCAGTCACCCCACGCTCCACCAGGGATGCTCCCAGTGGGCTCATCCTGCTTTAATTGAGCACGTTTTTTAGGAGCCCGCTGTCCCTGGGATTACATTAGATCCCTCTAATTCACCCAGTCTGCCACCAGCGTGGGCAAA
Source organism: Pseudamia nigra (assembly GCA_029823295.1). Lineage (NCBI taxonomy): Eukaryota > Metazoa > Chordata > Actinopteri > Kurtiformes > Apogonidae > Pseudamia > Pseudamia nigra. The sequence continues at coordinate 5,123 of JAQQAE010001328.1, forward strand.
GTAAACGAGACGGGGAGGAAGAGAGTTGAGAGGTAGAGCTGGGAAATGTATAAATAAACCAAACAAACAAACAAAAACCCAGACTGAGTGTTTATTAACACCCCTGGGATGAAAAAGGAGGTGAGCGCAGGAAATCATTAGCGCAGGAGAGTCAAACTAGGCTCGTTTGATCTCACTGATGGAGGAGCAAATGTAATTTAGCACGCTGCAAGTAATTTGTTTTAGCAGTTAGCATGGGTTCCTTTTAATTTAATTTTGCCTTGCATCAGTCTTTTAAATTAAATATTTTTATTTTGTACAAAGCGCATCTTTGTTAGCCTTGCAGCTCAAAGACCAGCCCTCAACAACAACTAATGTTTATTCATCTTTGCTTGTTTGCATGTGCAATAGACAGAATCTTGACAGGAGTGTGCTGTGTCGGCTTTTATTTGAATACTTTCTGTATAATGAGGCAACTCAGATGTAGTCTGTGACAGCAAGCAAATCATAGTAAGAGAATAACAAAGTGTTTTTGTCACTGCAGCTCTAATTATTGAGAAGACGGTGCTGAAACAGCTGCATCTGTTTTAATGTCTCACCTTATGTCCTTGTTCTACTAAAAGCTGTAGATTTGCAATCTGTTTATAAAACTTCAAGATACCATTTTTGCATCCTGGTAGTTAAGCACTTTTGATTTAAAATGGTCCTTTTAGGGTGTGGCCTACATATTCATTTTTGTAACCATAGAGTGTTGACCTCCACCAAGTCCTTGTCTTTGCATTCTACAACGTTATTAACCACAAGACATAAATGATAACCTGTGTTTTCTTCCTCTCTGTCAGCTGAGACCAAACTGCATGTAAACAAAATAATGCTGTGGAGATATTCAACAGTGGGGGGGAAACACAATTCAATCCATTTGTGTATGTAAAGTGCCAGTCAGAATCCAAGATTACCTCTAGGTGCTTCATAATTCAAGGCTAAAATTTCAAAGTCTATACAAAGAGTAAACCCAATAGAACCTCTGAGAGCCTAGGGTGACGAGGGGAGGAAAAACTTTCTTTAACTGACAAGAAAAACCTCCAGCAGAACCAGGGCTCTGGGTCGGCAGCCATCTGCCTTGACCGGTTGGGGTTAGTGGACAGAGGAGAGACCAAAGAAAAGAGCTGAGAGAGCGCGACAAATAACAGAAATTGGACAGCACCAACACACACTGGACCCGTCCGCAACCAGCAACCGCATGTAAGGAACATCTAGAGACTTGTGCAAAGGAGAGAGCGAACACAGGGGGAGAAAGCACAGAACCACAGGGGAAACACAAAGTTAGTAACACAATATCTGTCAACACTCTTAACCAATTAACAGTGGGGGAAAATAGGCAATTTCACTACAACACACAGGTGATATGACCTGTGTGTTGCAGGCCCTGTGGTTTTGTCCAAGGCCCGTGTCCTGCTCTTTCACCCAAGTTTCATGAAAATGGCTTCAGTAGTTCTCGCACAGTGCTGCTGATAAAGCAGAGTGATAGATGTTAGTGATCATATAGCCTCCTCGGCAGAGGTAAATATTACACTCAGTGGCTTAACCCCACACAATGTGTTTTATCTGGTCCTGTCATGGTGTTGCCACTTAATGGTCTCACACTTGGTCTTTCCCTGCATCAGGGCCAGATACACGTAGTGCAGGCGATCGGTGAATGAGAGAGTCTTATCAGCAGAAGATGCCTGGGACATTGGTGCTACGAAGGACCTTATCAAGTCTCTGTTCACGCCACACAGAGCTGAGGCATCCGCTCTCACTTTCAGCAAAGAAGTGAGATGCCCTCGTTTGGTTACGGAGAAGTAGAATCAAGAATGCTGTGGATCTTTTTGACAATGCATTCTGTGGTATTGCAGGCAGCCATTTTGGATGCATAGGAAGTGTTTACTCAGACTCACTGTGTTGTCATCTGCAGAGTGTTTTGCACTGATTCTGAAAACATGTTGCATCTTCCTTCTGCAAGGTCCTTTCATAATACTGCATTTTGTCCACACTATGTTAAAGCATGGGCAATTATATCTGTATATTGCATTCAGTGTTTATTTGATGATAACTGAGAATTAGATTTTTGAATATGCCAGCATCTTGTACAATATTTCAGACCTCTAAGACAACCAGTCCTAGCTGCCATTTTAGACTGATAAACAAATGTGTGCTCTAATGTGAGACACTGGGGAAACTGTGTGCTCTTGTGCATCTCAGCTGTGTGTCTGGCAGAGCCTGCAGGGGTTGTTAGCATTGACAGCGCCAGTCTTTATGCATGAGACTTCGAGGCAGATTGTTGGCAGAGCTGGGCAGTTTCTCTCAGATGGGTGTCAGCTGGCTGTGAGCCTCACAGTCTTTTCCTCCTCCACCTTGCTTTCCTTTCCATCAAGACAGAACCCAAGAAAGAGCTTTATGGTGCCCCATAATGATACGTAGTGAATGTGCAGCACTGGGGTGATTGTTAACGGCGGCAGCTGTGCACATAGTCTGGATGATGGAAAATCAGTGGGACCTCATTTTGGTTTGCCAGTATGAATATTAATGGCTCGTTTCCAGGCCATGGCTAATGATGAGGAAAATTCCCTAATAAAAACTTGATGTGATGGGCAACGACCCGCGGGGTCACTGGAGACAGTCAAAGTTAATAGTGTGCTATCAGGTGTGAGGAGTTAAGTGATTAGAGGCACAGAACCTAATCCTGATGTTTTTCTCTCCCTTCAACTATGAGTCAGTGTAGGAGGAGGAGGTCTGTAAGTGGGAGGTGAGGCTGTGTTCCTGACAACACAGGGTGTCAGCTCCTTGTCAAGCACACATCAAAGAACATGCAGACTATGCAATGTTACAAGTAAAAGTAGAGGTGGCACACAGAGATTACTTTACTGAATAAGACTTTTTTGTTACATTGTATGGCTGAGTTACAAAATTGTATAGGTGTTACTACAAGTGTCTTTTCAGACCTGTAGGTTTCTCCACTTTCATCTCAACAGTGACTAAAGTAGTCAAACCTTGTGTTTTTACATCTTATTCACAATTCTTTTCCATACACGCCATCGTAACAATCTCCTCTCCTTTTTCTGATGTGTCTGGGGTTGAAGCAAGTACACTATATGAACAAAAGTGTTTGGACACCTCACTGGTGAACCTAGAGAAATGTGGGCATCTCTTAACAAATCTATAGCAATACTTCTCAAATCTGATGTGTTCATAATAATGAAATGATCTAAAAATGGACAGTATAATAAACGTAATGAACAAAAATGATCCAAAATGAATAAAGTCATCAAGAAAGAGTACAAAAGTAAAAAAAACATAGAATATTTTTATTAATGATTAATGTATTTGTTCATGTTGTTGATTTGTTCATTCATATTCATTTAGTGCTAATGACCAAAAATTTTGGAACGGCTAGATATGATAAGGATTTCTATGGATTTAAAGAGATGTCCAAGTTAGTTCATGTACAACAGTGAGGTGTCCAAATCCTATTGTCCACATAGTATATGTAAATATATCTTGTATAAAGAGGGCATTGTAACTTTTGCTGGTTCATATCAAATCTATTCTCACTGTTTATTTCAGGTAACGTCAGCCTGGTTAGGATCGATTTAGCTCAAGCTTGAATACACTTACAGCAGAATACACCTCATCATTAGGTGAGGTCTTGGTCACATAAAGTTATCATCATAAAGTTTCTACCTCCATGACAGATTTTATCGCTGTTTTTTCCACAGAACTATCTCTTTCATGGAACCAGTGACTAAATTTGTAATCTATAAAAGCAGCCATTAAAATTTGCTTAAGTAAAATACAATGTAAAATTGGCACAATTATAATTTATAAATGTCCTGTGGAGTTATTTTTTCTTGTTTGTAAAAAAATGTATTTACATTTAGTATAATGCACTAAAGCTTTGTGATTTGTATGAAATGCTACTGTACAGTGTGAAATTGACTTTTTTAGGTACTCTAATCACATTAAAGCCAATGTCTAGCATTTGAGGTAATTAAAATGCACTGTAAGTGGACCCTTCCCATGGGAGTTCCCATAATGGTGCAAACAATGTGATGTGATGTTAGTAATTATTCCAAAATCCTTCTATTAATCTTTGATTAATCCAGCATCTGTTTTGTGCCTCAGTCCCTTGTTGGCATATGGAAACAGGGTGCAGATCTGGCATGAGGCAAGGTGTATGTTAGTGGGTGTTTGTGAATGCACCCATACTTTCTGCAGCTGGTTTTGTCTTGTTTTTATATTTTCTTCTTTCCATTTCTATCAGATAATAGTAACCGCTTCCTACCTCGAGGTGCCCTAGATCCTCACCTGTAGCCTGAAGGAATGCTGAGATGAATCTGGAAGCAAAGACATTGAACTTTGTGCTCGTGGATTTTTAAGAAAGCAAAATGGTGCACAAGGCGTGTGGTTTTCCTTCTATCGACTGGACTGAAAATTTTGTTTGAATCCTGGATAGGTAGCGAAATGTCTTCAAACCAAACTTCCAGTCCAGTCAACAGAAGGAAAACCACACGGCTTGGATACCATGACCTGGATGATTGAGAATCTTCACAGGCAAAATGGTGCACCTTTCTGTTCTGTTCTGTTCTGTTTTGTTCTGTCTTACCCTGGTCCTTGTCAGGTGTGTGTATTGACTGAGTGGGTGGAAGGAACTGATCAGCAGAGAGGTTCACCCTGCAGCAGCATCTGTTTCTGCCAAGCACTACTTTAGGAGAATGCAGCCACATCTTCAGTCATATTAAATGCCTGCTTTTCCACATTTAAACAGAATGCAGAATACTCACACCACCTATATGCATTTTTGGGCTAAGTTTCCCTGGCAGTTATCATATAAATCATTAGAGATTTAACACTGGAAATACTAATATAAATACGTTTGATTTAAAAGATATTTTCCCTCAAATATTTCAGTAAATTTGGGTGCAGCCTCGTGAAATAAAATATAAAAAGAATGTGCTCCAGAGTATTGAAACCAGAGGTCACAGACTATGAAGTTCTCATTATTTTATGGAAGGCTTCATTTTTCTACCCTTCTCTTTCATCATCCCTCTTTTAGCTACACAGTCTGAGTGACTAGAATACAAAATTTGCGGTCAAATTGAATATCTACTGGATAAAGTTTTACATTTGAAAGGAAATTGCATTCAGATGTCAGCTTGCTACATTTGGCCGGTGCTGTACATGTGCATTAGTCCTGGTTACATTAGTCTGGACAGGAGTCTGGTCCTCCCTGACGACACATGCTTGGCTGCTGCAAGAGGCATTTACCTTATGTAACCATATATAGTCTGTCTCAAGCACTCAAGCTGAGCTGTTTTCTTTTCCCTGTGATTTTTAAGGCCTTTTCTTTCCTATATTCTTTTATGTGACAGACATCAAGGAGATCCTGTGGAAATTAGATGTTCAATGTCAATGCTGTGGTGCCCTGCTTATTTTAATAGTGATCTCTTACAGTCAGGCATGTCATGTTGAATTACCTTTGACTTTCTGAACCTTTGGGTGTATTTACAAAATTGTCTGTTATAAACATTGCAGCTTTTTAATGAAAGGTTGGTGCGCTAGACTTTTTTTTTCCAAAGTTAATTAATGCCAGCATTTAGGTGAGTTTTACTTTTGTATCTCATACAGTACATTAGGGCTTTTGTTTGGTTTCTTTTTGTTTTAGATGGTTGGGAAGGAGGGGGGTTCACGTACTGTACATTTAAACGGGATGTCTATCCAGCCCACACCATCATTAGGAATATAAGTTACAGAAGCCTATTTCCATCATATTATGTTGTATATTCACTTTTAAATATCACATCAGAAACAGTTGATGGAAAGGTTTGAACAATCTTCTTCAGAAAATGTTTTTACATTCTTTTTAATTAAAGAATTAATGCACATTGTGGGAGATGGAAAAACCATATATTTGGCATAGCATGCATTTAAAGGTGTAGTCTGCGATGTTAGGAAAGTAGCTAGAAGCAAGAGGTTTAAATGATGATTAGATAAATGATTAGACAGGTGACCTGTCAGTCAAACGGCTCACAAGCTGGGAGGTGCACAAGCTCATGCTATCACTCACGGAGTGAAAAACCGTCACAGCTGCTGCTACTACAGCACTAGCATCTGTCGTTTATGTAACCAGAGGATGACTGAGGAGACACAGAGTGTATTTCAGATTCCTTCAACATCTGGCACAGGAAAAAAAAGAATAGACATACTCGCTTGACAACTGTGAGGCTGTAAGCCATGTTGAGTGGCAGGTCGCCCGTTCAATAATGTATATCCACCATGAACTATCAGCTACTTGCTAGTTTGCCAACATCATAAACAGAACCTTTAATTCAGAAAGAAAACAAATAGGTATTCATTGGTCTCATTTATGAAAAGTAATAGTTTTATTACTTATATAGCTTGTATTGTTTCTTCTGACAATGCTGCAGGCCCTAGGTTATTCACTTTAAACCAGTCAATGTAAATGCACATAATTCATATTTTTGTTCCTTTCAATTTTTGCTTTCTACCAATGGTCAACAAAGTGGACGGCTCATGTTGGGAGTCTTCAGGTTGCTTGTAGTATGAAGTAGCTGAGTTTTCCATCGTCATCATGTTAGTTCTATTTCTTTTTCATAAGAAATAAATTTGTGAGTGTACTGTGACAGGGCCTGCTGCTATAGGTTTATGTGCCAAGGCAGGTGCTGTGTTGCAAACTCTGAGCTCATCAGTCTCCTCCTGCCCAGCTCTATTTGTTTTTTCTCAATTCACAGTAGCAGGACTGGCAGACTGTATACTATGTGGGTGAGAAAGAGAGAGAAACTGATATGGGAGGTGTGAGTGGGGGATTTGAGTATAAGTATGGCACAGATCCCCATTTTGCCATCCTGGTCTTCCATCTACCCTGTGAATAATGTGGCAGCCTCTACCCAGCATTAAGCTAGGCATCCTGCCATATCAAGCCATGGTGGAGAGTGAGGTGTCCAGCTCAGTGAGCCTGCATTCAAGCACATTCTATCTCCACAACCCCTCATTCCGCTCCCAAACCTGCAGAGAGGAGCACTGGGCTCCAAGATGGCAATCAAGGCTTGATTTGCCAACACATTTCCAATGATTAAAATGTAATTAGCACAAGCGAGCACCTCCTCCCCAGCTAATTTCCACGCACGCTGTGACAGGCAGGCGGTCGGCGGCACTGAGGCCCCAGCAGCAGATGGAGGAGGATGCAGCAGGAGGGTAGGAAACCATTTTGCCATGTGACTGTTTGCATCAGAAAACCATCAGGATGCGTAGCTGTATCAGGAAGGGGCTGTTGGGAGAGGGAATTAGAAACCCTTGACAACGGCACATCAAATTGGCACTGTCAGAGCTGACCCTGGCAATGGCTGCCATCCTTCACGCTGTCTTTCCAGCTTCTGGGCATGCAGGCAGGTTGGCATCTTCCAAGGGCTTTAACCCTTTTAGCGATCCTGCAGGACAACCTGGCTCAGGCTGATAAACAGACAAAGGGGTACATTAATGAAGCCCATATCAACCATAATTAATTCAGGGGTCATGGATGGCATTACCTGAGGCTAATGTCAGTCATAAGGACGACAGTACACACCTGTCATACATCCAGAAGTAAGAAATTTCCATTTTAGAAAATATTAGAAGAGAGGCAACTAGTAGAACTGGAGACAGCGGGTCAGAAATCTGAATAAGCTTTTTAAACGCACCATCATTTCCTTCAGGATAATTGTTAATGTATGTCATTTTTTTCTTAATTGACTTCCACATCTGTTTGTATTTTTGGACCAGTAGATTCCTGGGAGGTTATGTTGGGAAAAGGAACATGGCATACTTGTCTTGCACGCATCCTTGTGTGATGTGGTTACCTCCCTAGTACAGACATTTTTCTGTGGGCAGCTTTGGCAAGAGGCTTTGGTGAGCCCCGCTGTTCCAGACGATAGCATAGCTGCATCATTTAGCATTCGGCACATGGCTCCTTATGCTCATCTCATATTGGGCCAGTATTACTCTCAGCTGGAGAAGATTTAGGACAAGAATAATTTGCTCCTACTTTCAGACTAGTATAAACAAAAGGCTTGTTGCTTGGACAGAGCATAGGGAAATTTGTAAGAGCACTCAGCCAAAAGAGAGGCCCGGGTAAGAGCAGTGGGGCAATCAGAAGTGCTCCGGATACAGGCCAACATCAACAGCTTTTAGAGCCGAAGCTAATGTTTGACATTCCTGTGTTACTTAAACTAAACACGAGGGTCTAGCTGTACAGTAAAATGCTCAGCCTGTGTAAATAGCGGTGGGCCTGGGCAGCATATTACTTTTCTTTGTCAGCCCCCTCCCAGGACTAATGGTTTCCTTATTGTGCATGGCTTTTGCTGTAAATAAGACCCATTTCCTATCTCAGCCTGTCACAGGGCTAATTTCAATGGCACCATTGTTGTTGTTTGTTTCTGTTTGCAATATTCATCTTTGTCATGACAGAGTTGATATCAAATGTTTTTCACAATACAGTTAACCTGTGCTCTGAAGGTTTATTTATACTCAGCCTTTGGTGGATATACTTGTGACCCATAATCATAGCAATAACTGAACCTTTGAGCTCATGCACACTTTAAAACAGTGACATCCCTTTGTTATTGACTATCTGTCTGCCAGTCATGCATGCAACTTTCAACCGCAATGTGCAAAGCCAGGACTTTTTTAGCTTTCAATCTCTGAAGTACAGTACATGCTCGTAAATAGAAATTCCCTGCTTCTGAATGCTTTGTGCATGATGCTAAGCATTAGTTCTCTATGATCACTTATCAGTGAGTGACAGCTCAGACTTTTTTGTTTGCCAGAGATGTGTTTTTATCTTTTTGCCGTTATTATTATTTGTAACTTTTTGCTCTATAGTCAAGCAGCAAGTGTGAGGGAGCTTTGGCATATGCACTGTTAGGACGATCAAACTGCCTGCCCTTGCCTGTCAGCCCTGATCTGAGGATTTTTTACTTTGCTCATTATAAAGGTATTTCCATTTTATTAAGTTTTCCCTTTTTTCCATCCTTTGTCGCTCTGGGAAATTTGCATACCTCTATTCCTAGGGAAAAAAGTAATGACAGCAATTTCTTTTCTTTTCTCTACCCCACTAGCCGTGTGAGTGCTTCGTTTAGTGGCACCTGCAAAAGCGACAGGCGTGGGGATGAGAAGTGAAAGAGAGCAGTTGATTAAATCATCATCAAGTCGCAGCACAGAAAGTCAATTCTGCTTGCCGTCTACAATGATATCCTTTTATCTTAAAGTAATGAGCTATGGCACTTTTGCATTGGGTAATACGATGAGTTCCATTAGCATGTTCCATTTGCTTCACAAGCAAGGGCAAGTCATTCCAGCCGGCTTCTATCTTGGCAATCAAAGCAATTGGCTGCACAGCCAGCGAACAAGGAAAAGGAGGGAGAGAAAAAAGGGGGAATGGAAGAGAGAAAGAATGAAAGAAAGACAGAAAGGCTAGTGGTGTATTTTATGGGTCACAAAACAATGAAAAAACTAAAATGTCCATTATTTGAGATCCTAGCATGTCTGTGTTCTAAGGTGTACTGTGTTCATATTCAGAGGTGAATAAATACAGTAAATGAAACAGCTGATATGACCACCATGTTTGTCTTTGGGCTGTAAATTTTCCTAGATTTAAAATAATCAGATGTTATAGGTGTATATGGGAAATGTTGCATTGTTGAAACAAAACTAAATGGATGAAACTGTGTTGATAATTTTTTGCAATGCAATGGAAAAATTAAAAATACGGTCAGTTTTTCAGGACCTTTTATGTCTGTTTTCCAGGTGTATAGTACAATATAGTACAAAAACCAAGAATTAAATAAATGCATGTCCTGTCCTGATTTCATGGATGCAGTTGAAATGGCTGATGCTGCTCATCAGATCTTGTCTGCTGCTGCACTCATCAGAGGTGCGTGGGAGGCTGCCAGAGAAAGTGATACACAGCCAACACCTATTTATTCACATGCTAAAATAGATGTGCATACACGCACAGAGTGCACAGGTTTATTGTATTTCCTAGACATTCACATGTAATCGGAAACTGCCCTCATCTTTCATTACCCTTATTTATTCTTCCAGAAGACAGTCTGTGGGGCTGCTGGCTCTCTGCACACTGTATTAAAACAGGGGGGAATGTTGTGGGTAGTAGAGAAAAAGAGTGAGTGAGAAATGGAGAGCAAGGGAACGTCTGAGAAGTGTTTGCCCAGTGCGTTTATTGCCTCTGCATAATTTATGAGCTGCTGGAGCTGACCATCATGGCAGTGTGCCGCGGGTGGCCCCTGGGGCTGTGTGGGACAGGCCTGTAAATTGGATGCTATGCTCCTGCTGAGCTCGCACAGCCCCCCTTTTACTGTCCAGCTTGAGCAACAGACCAGCTCTGAGCCCAGCCATCTACCTTTGAGCTCTGCAGGGCCCCAGATCAGCAAAAAACAAGAGATGGAAGCAAAAAAAGAGGGGGAATAGAAAAAAAGGCACAGCCTTCTGTCGCTCTCTCCCTGGGCTGTCAGTCATTTCTCCCCTCTTCCTTGGTTCCCTCCCTGCTCTACTCGACAGCCACCCACCCCTCCCTGTACTCCTGCCTTCCCTGCACACACGCACACAATGTGCCAACCCCTGCCCATACTCTCCCCCAGTGCCTTCTTCATTACCGACTCCAACGCTTCTCCGCACCTCAGCCATATGCACAATGCTGAGGGCTGCCAGTCACCCAGCATCAGACTAATTAGTTGATAAAGAATTAAGTGGACCTTGAAATTGAAATTGGAGAGAAAAAATGAAATCTAACCACTTTTCCTCCTTCTATTACATAGCTCCCTTCCTTTTCTTGTCATTTCTCCATCCTCAGCCTGAAGCAGAAACTCACATGAGGGAATTATAATTCTAGTGGTGGTTGCTGTTTTGAGATTCAGTGGCCCTCAGAGTTTCACTGCTTCAGTGTTAGCAGGGGCATGGTTAGCCATAAGAAATGCGGTTCGCCTGACACCCCAGTCAAGATGCCAGCTAATGACGTGCTCTGATGATATGGCAACATCCACGGGATATTTGTGATAAGTTCACATGGCGCCTAAAAATACAAATAAGATGAGGGTGCTTCGATGCAGAAGAACTAAATGTCTCATCAGGTGAAAGCTATAAAACAAATATAGGCAAATTGCTTCGAAGATTTGACCTTGCTTTTCTTTTTTGTTACAGTGCGACACAGAGAGCGATCAAGATGACAAGGTAAGCCTGTTATTCATCCACATTTCCAATTCTCTATTAACTCACATTATTTCAGCTTCCTTTATTGCAACGGGTTTCAAAAACATTCACATGTCAGACTTTCTTCAGGGCTGAGAAATTAAATGTAATTAGAATTAAGCAGAATTAAACATCCTGTTAATAACTATGAAAAGCCATAATTAGGTGTACATTAATTATAATGACTTAATGATGTGCAAAATCTAAATTGAATAGTTCAAGGTTTTTAGGATTTAGATTACATTTAAATGAGACCGCTTTGACAGCCAAGGCTGAGGTTGTATGCATTTTTATTCAAAGTCACTGTGATATTTTGATCAAAACAAACATTATTTCAATGTAATGTCTGCCTTATACAAAGTTTGTTGTTTATCCAGACTTTTACATAATTCAGCTTCATCTATAATGCTCACATATTCATAGCCCACCTTATGGATTCTAAGAGCAGCCATATTATCCAGTGACTTCTAACTAGAGATCCAGATCCACTCTAATGATTTAGTAATGCCATTTGCTTGTGGTGTTTAGACTGTGAAGCAAATTGAGTCATTACTCAGTGTTGTCGATTTAAATTGCTCCTGTCTCGGTGGCAGTTCTTTTTTGTTTCAGGAAGTGAGAGAGTGCATGGTAAGCTGTAATCCCCCTAGTGACTGTATTAATTCACTCTGGTTCACGTTACGCTCCTGATGAACAGCGCCGACTACACCTTCCTGTCATTGATTAATTGTGTGTTGAAGTAATAGAGGAGTGAATTAGTAAATAGCGGACCCCTATGACAGGGGCTGACTCATGTGTTCTTCTTTGATGTTAGGGAGTAATTGGAGCTCCCACTCAACACTTTTACCCCCTCCTCAGTCACCGTCACCTCTGCCACTATCTATTCCTGCCAGGCGATGGGCACGCTACGCCCACCGCCGCCGTTGTCATTTGGATTCTGTGAACAACGCTGTCTACTTTACAGCATGGCAGCAGAGGAGGATGCAGGAGAGCAGAGTCGTTTTAATGGGTCAAATGTATTCAGATGAGGACAAACGTGGCTTATTTAGAGTCCCTTCAAAAGCAGGAAATGGAAAAAGTGTTCCCAGGAGAAATCATGTTCTGCTTGGTGTAGAAGGCCTCTGCCGTGTCGGCAGGAGCTGCCAGACTCTGATAAGAGACAGCTATTCGCATCTCAGAGTATATGTGTGTACAATGCTCCGTTCGTGTGTTTGTGTGTGTGTGTCTGCATGTGTTGAAAACTGTCACAGTATTTGCTCATTACAAAGTGACCTGTAGGATGTGCCCTCTCCAACGTGGCATGTTAATGGCATGCTGGGATATGGGTAGGAGACAGGCTCACTGCAGTCACTTGTCACACAACACTGGTATTATTCGCTGTATATGGGTTATCATTAGCTGCTACGGCCCCATTACCCTCACTCTGCCTTTCTCTTTGCCAGCATCAAACTGTCCAATTAGAGCTAATGAAACCCGCAAGATGGATACTTAGAGCTTTAATATGTAGTATTTCCATGTGAAAATACCTTAAAATGACTCGCTCTGGGTATATTTAGTTGCCTTGAGTATATTCACTGTATCCAATGTTCACAACAATGGTGAATTTAAGAGAAACTTTTTTTTTTTCAAATTTAATGTTACTTGCAGATATTTTATTGGAATGTCAAAGCATAATGTGAACATACAGTACTGTGCAAACGTTTTAGGCACCTTTGCTTTGTTGCTTTAGCAAATTCTAATGATGATGAACATACATTTGTGAATTTCAGTAGAAGCAGAATACACATAAACATTTCAGTTTTTTCACAGTGAAGTGTCAGAATTAAGTGTTTCCTCCTTTTGCACTTAAAATGTTTGAACTATTTGGAAAATGCAACAAATGACCAAAACAGCTTCTGCCAATCCACTCGACTTCACATTAGCATCTGCATGTGTACTATGTCAAGTGTTGCTCACAGGAAGTACTTTAGGCTGACTTGGAAACTGAAGTACTCACCTAGTGGTGACTCTAGATTGCTTTTGGAGTTTTCCATGATCCAGACTAATACCACCCTCAAATGTTTACAAAGATGTATGACTTTTTATGTGGGGTGTTCTTTTTTATATAATTTAAAAACAGTGGCTCACTTTGCTTCACGCAAATTATTATTGAGGTAATTTAGCCACTGTATACTTAGTGCCATCCAAAAGGAGCGTGATTCATTTAAACACAAACAAGACAAAATTCAAAAAAGCTTTTATCCCATTATAGAATGAAAACGCCATACCTAGTTAACAAAATGTGAGGGCAAGTCAGGCTACGCTACACATTCTACGACTCTTATTTTTGTTTTGATTTAGTGACCCCTAGTGACAGAAATTATAGTACTTTTCAGGAAAACACAATGGTGCTTTCTTGAATCAATAATGAAATGAACAGCCTCTTTCTGATAACACTGCAAATGTTGACTTGGATGGTTTTCTATCTCTTCACTCTGTACTGTAGAGTAGGCAGGAAGACGTTTCTATTCTGGCATTGTGATTGTAACAAAGCCATCATCGGTGTCAAAAACATCCACTTCCGCAGGCCAGGACATCTTTACATTTGTCTGTTGCTATCACATACTGTAGTATGGTATACAACAATGATCAAAATATGCCTTTGCACTAATCCTCTCTACTCTTGAAGGATTGAGGCAGAATCAGGTGTTTTTGTCATTATTTTGTAGGTCTCGTCAATGGCTGATGTGTTTGTTTGGAGCAGCTGGTTCCCAGTTATGATGCTTTGCTTTACTGGCAGAAGGTACACTCAAAAGAGCCACATAGCCTCAGGTGTCTTTTATGGACATACAGAAAGGCCCCAAGAATACTAACCCCATTTCATGATCTATATAAACACAACAGGTGTCTCCACCATATGAGACCTTTCAGGGAGTCTGGAAAATAATTATTCTCTCAGATTCTGTATGACCCAGAGCTCCGAAAATCCTGTAGGTAAAATGGTTGAAATATGTCATTATAAATGTAGATGCACCCTGCCTGTTTTATTTATGTTTAAGTACTCTGAAACTGTCTCTGCCCATTAATCTTCTTGATTAGCACGAAACCATAGAATTTTCTTGCCATAGTCTTTGTATTACTGTCAAGAGTGCTCAAGCACTCACTCTGTCTGTACTTGCTAATGCTTAAGTGATTTCTGCTACTAAGTGGCACCTTGAAGCTGCCAAATATTTTAGTATGAATATCTGTTCGAACTCAAGTGCTCTTTAAAGCTTTCACTTTTCACCAGTTGCATAAGCCTTTTGTCAAGACAGGACTAATCTACAGGACTTTATCACTTTGTCGTCTTTTCATTCCTCTTCTTGCCTAGGGTTTTTTATATAGACCACACCTTTCCTAAGTGTTATTTACTCGCTCTATCAGCAGCCACAAGCTGTAAATGCCATTTTGAAAATGCTTTGCGCCGCAGGTCTGGACTGCGTCTACATGAACTCATCACCGATTAATATGGATGCGTTTAACAGACGTACCTAATGAAGTGGCCACAGAGTGAATGTCGACTTTCATCGTGGCGTGAATTTCTCTGTTTGGTTCATTTTGATGATAACTGTGACATTTTTGTTGATGTCTGTTGTTTTGTTCATTAGTTTTGCTTCTTTTTACCGAACAGTAATGATGACGTGGATTTAGACGTAGTTTATTTTAGACACAGTTTCTTCTTCGCTCAGTTTGTTAAAGATCTTTTAATTTACTTCATAATGAAGAACATGAAGGTAAAACAGAGCAGATGAAATCGTGTTTGTCTTCATTCATGTCTGACTGTGAATGAACAGAACGTGACCGTGTGCCTCCTCGTCTCCTCCTCCTCGTCTCCTCCTCCTCCTGCAGCGTGGGTTCACCATGACTCACATCCTCTGTTCAAACCGTCTGAACAGAAAACCTGGAGCTTAACGCTGACTCGTTAGATTATGTAACAGGACTAGTTAGAATAGAGAATACAGATAAACTAACAAATAACTAGTTGTCACAAATTACTTCAGCTTATTTTATTGAGTGTACGTTTTTACTAAACTTCATTTGGTTTTTAATCTATATTTAAACATGGTTCATGATTTATTTATAATTCTTCCTCTATCTACTTGTAGTAATTATTCATATTCATTGTGATTTTATTCATGTTGCTTTTAAATCCTGTGAATCAGTTCATACACAGTAAAATTATCTGATTCTATTAAATACATAAGTCTGTGTCTCTATTTACTTGAATGAATCTTCACTGGTTTGATGTCTTTAATTATTTCCTTGTTTTTTCTCTTGAATTATAAATCATATCAAAATATAACATATGTATCAGTAAAAAAATACAGTATATTAATAAACCATTTCATTCCTGCTTTATTTATTCCGTATTTGAAGCTTTTTGATGTTAATTTAAATTATACATTTATTTTCTATTTTTCACAGTGACTTGGTCAGTGGTTTTATGAAGACGCAGCACGGCCAGAAACGTCATAGTTCATCATAATTCATTAGTTTATTATAATTCATTATAATTTGGTAAAGCTCATTATAATGTGATAATAATGTGATACAGTGCATGAGGTAAATCTCATGACTTTTTGTCATGCCTCTTCATACTTTTTCAGATTTTCTGTTCACACCTGCTGCTTTAGCTGAAACTTCTCAAATAGTCGAGTTTCACACTTTTAACCGTGTCAGAGCAGATGAGACGCTGTTTCAAAAATCATCAACATAAACGTCCATTCTGGATTAAAAAAGAAAAAAAAGTCCAGTTTTCAGTGTCAAGTCATGACACGATGACTCAGCTTTTCTACCTGGTTTTGTTTACGTTTCTCTTATATTTTCTCTGAATGCAGTTTCCACTTCTCTATTAATTGAAGGCCCGCCCTCCTCTGCCTGTGATTGGCTGACATTCTCACCCTGACCAATCTCAGTCCTCATAACTAAATCTGACCAATCCACATCCACAAGGAGAAGAGTCCGGACCAATCAGAGACCGGTACAAACAGCAGCAGGACAGAGTTGACGGTGTAAACGTAATCTCACCAAACTCAATAAAACGCCATGTGATGTCAGTTCCGGCTCTGGGTTTGGACCGGACGGAGTCTGGGTCTGGGTCTGGACCGGACGTAGTCTGGGTCTGGGTCGGACGGAGTCTGGGTCTGGGTCTGGACCCCCCACATGTTCTCCATGAATTCAGGTGAATCCGGTGAGTCCAAAATTCCGCCCTGAATCCAGGGACGGTTCTCATCCTGCCTCTAGCATCACTTCCACAGAACCAACTATGAGTTTGAGCCACACAGCATCAACCGCATGTCGTCAAAGACCCGCCCCCTGCTTCTGATTGGCTCGTCAGGTTACTATGCGTTTCTCTCACAGCACCGTGAGTAGAAGAACTCGTCGACTCCTGTTCGGGTTTCAACAAACCACAGAAACCTCAGACGTTTAAGTGTCTTTTATTTCATTTACATACGTTCTGTCACATTAACTTAGAAAAAACACAAACAGGACTTTTTTAAAATATAAAAACTGTAATATCTTTGAGGGTCAGAGGTCACCAGATCAGAGAGGACGTTCACCAACATGTAGTCAGTAACAAGAGTCTGTGTCGGGTGAGACCGGGTCTGGGTGCCAGTCGGACCCGGGTGACGGTCGGTGTCAGAGGTCAGGGTTCTTCGGGCGGGGCACCCCTTTGATTCCGGGCGTTGACGAGCTGCTTCCTGTCCTTCAGGAAGCTGCGGAAGGCGTCGCGCTCTTTACTGTCCTCCGTCACTGAAAACACACGTTCAGTTTTACAGACTGCTTCCTGTGGGCGGGGCCAGGGGTCGTTGATTGACTCACCGCTGTGATCGATGTCGTCCGTGTCGCTGTCGGGCTCCTCCTCCTCGCTGTCGTCACGGTTACCACGGGTCATGATGATGTCACTGGGACCAGCGATGTCAACTTC
This sequence comes from Pseudamia nigra, assembly GCA_029823295.1. NCBI lineage: Eukaryota > Metazoa > Chordata > Actinopteri > Kurtiformes > Apogonidae > Pseudamia > Pseudamia nigra. The sequence continues at coordinate 22,341 of JAQQAE010001328.1, forward strand.
CTCTGGAAACAGGAAGAAAATCAGCAAAACGTGGAAACGTCACGATCACGGACCAGAACGGATCCAAACCGGTTCTGAATCCTGTGACTTTCACATTAAAATAATAAAAAAACTAAACCTAGAAAAATCAAAGCAAATTAAAAAAACAAAACAAAAAAAAACAGGTAAGAATGAAAAAGACAAAACTGTATCAAATATTAAATGAGAAACAAAAAAACAAAGTTCAGTTCTTAATGTTAATCCTGAGAATCAAATGTCATGTTAATTTTTGTTTTATTTTGAAGGGTCACGGTTCTTCCTTTTATTCTGAAGAGTCAGTTTCTACCTGTCGCAGATGTCGTCGTCATGTCGACGGCACCGAGGTCCTTCCTGAGACGCTCCAACTGCTGCTGCTGCTTCCTGCTCTGAGACTCCGCCTACAGGAAGGACAGGGGAGGACAGACGCACAGGTGAGGACAGGTGGACAGAGGAGGACAGACGGACAGGTGAGGACAGACACTGACCAGTTGTCTCCGTAGTCGTTCATATTCGGGTCGATAGTCCCTGCGGAGACACACACACCTACAATCAGGACACTGTCTTTACCTGAGCTTAAGCTCCGCCCACTCGTCGTCTCACCTGTCATACTCTTTGGCGGCGTCGTCCACCTGGACAAACAACTCGTCCAATCCGCTGCCCGTCACCGCGGACACGCCCACCACCTGCAGACACAGAGAGCATCAGACCGTCCTAAACTGGGTCCCGGTCCCACGGGGACGCAGCGTCTTACCCTGAGGTTGGCGTAGAACTCGTCCAGAACCAAGGACATGGACCTGGTCAAATTACTGACGTAGGATGTCTCCTGGTTCAAAGCGTCCTGGAAGACTTCGAAGTCCTGCATCCACTCCACCGCAAAACTGTGGTCGATGATGTCCGTCTGTGAAGAGACAGAGACGCATGTCCACGGGATGAGACAGCGAAAAAGACACAAGGAGGCAGAGACGTGTCCTTAATGTAAGACAACAGACATAGACACAGACACACATGTCTACAGGGTGAAAAAACACGTGTCCTCTGTGTTGGACACATTTAACATCATCGTGGTGGACACGTGTCCACACTGTGTCCTCAGGACTCAGACACCATCTGCCCTCAATCTGCTCTGCCTGGACGGTGGACATGAGTGGACAGAGTCTACTGGACCAGACTGCGTCCCCACGTGGAGACGGTAGGACGTCATGAGACTCACCTTGTTCATGACGACGATGAAGGGCAGTTTGGTTTTATACAGGATGCTGAGGACGAAGAGGAGACATGAATGGACACCATCAGCTGGGACCAGCACGGGTAAACTGGTTCAACTCACACTAGTTAAATTAAACTGACTGGTTTAAACTCATACTAACCACATTAATTACATCTGATTTGAACTCAAAACTTAAAAAAAAAACACCTCATATGAATAAAAGTCACATTTAACTGATTCACTCATAAAAGTAGAATTTTACAGACGAAACACACTGTGGATGGAATAAGCGACAGAAGAACAGCGCCCCCTGGTGGTGAAAACACGCAGTGAACTACAGGTTACCTGCAGGCGTACAACATGTTGGACATGAAGGTGACGGGGTTGACGCTGCGCGACGTGTCCATGACGTAGACGACCACGCAGGGGAACGATGACGCCTGCACACACACAGTCATGCCATTAAAGTCTGTGCCCCCTTTGTTTTATACGTTACACTTACATGTTTTAGATCAAACAAATTAAATTAAACCAAAAATTCTGTTTTAAAATGAAGGTGTTTATTTTAGAGGAGAATAAAATCCAAATGTACACGGGCCTGTGTGAAACAGTGTGGATCAGCTCGGCATCAACAACTGCACAAGTGTTGGGGATAAAGGTCAGACGCTGTGCAGGGATTTAGTCCCACGCATCTGTTGGACACGTCGGAGGGTTTTGGAGCATAAAGCATTTTTAAGGTCATGTGGCAGCATCTCAGCGGGTTCGGGTCAGGACTTCGACTCGGACGCCCTTCTTCATTCAATTCAATCGGTTCAATCATAATCCATGATTATCTCTAGACACTTCACGATTCAGGAGTAAACCGACAGAAGGACGACGGGGGAGGAACAACTTCCTTTAACCGAAGGAAAAACCTCCGGCAGAAGCAGCGGCTCAGGGTAGGCGGCCGTCTGCCTGGACCGGCCAGGGTCAGTGGACAGAGGAGACACAAAATCTTTCTGTTGTCATAAAATAAGGTGCAGGTGCAGAATAATTCCAGGTGCAACACGAACATGACGCCACGTTTATTGAGACGTTTGACACGTCGACGTCGGTGAGAAACGACTCTTTAATGAACCTCGTGTCATGACCTGCAGCCCTGATCACTTCCTGTTCACACGTTTGACCCACCAGCGCCTCCGTGATGATGGTTCCAGATGCCGACCAGGTGAAGACCTCGATCTGTCCCGGGGTGTCGATCAGCACATACCTGCAGAGGTCAAAGGTCACCGCGCACATTAACATGACAAACAAACATTAAACATGTTCTTATTTCATTTAAAATGACACGGAGATGATTCTCACCTGTGATTGTGTTGTTTCTTCTGGATGAACTCCATCACCTGAAAAAAGACACAGACTATGACCTGAAGAAAAGACAGACTATGACCTGGACAAAAGACACAGACCATGACCTGAAGAAAAGACACAGACTATGACCTGGACAAAAGACACAGACCATGACCTGAAGAAAAGACACAGACTATCACCTGAAGAAAAGACACAGACTATGACCTGAAGAAAAGACACAGACTATGACCTGGACAAAAGACACAGACTATCGCCTGGCGGAGACTCACCCGGTCACAGTCTATCGCCTGGCGGAGACTCACCCGGTCACAGTCTATCGCCTGGCGGACACTCACCCGGTCACAGACTATGGCCTGGCGGACACTCACCCGGTCACAGTCTATCGCCTGGCGGACACTCACCCGGTCACAGTCTATTGCCTGGCGGACACTCACCCGGTCACAGTCTATCGCCTGGCGGACACTCACCTGGTCGAAGCGGGTGGTGAACAGGTTCAGAGAGGTGACGATCCCTCCGTTGGGACCCAGTCCGTACTGTTTCATCACCTCCTTGTAGTTCACGGTGTCTCTGATGTCTACTCACACACACAGGGACAAGAGGATGAGCACTGACCCATTCACTAAGTGAGTGAACATCCAGGAAGTAGACGGGTCCACTGACCGATGTTTGCAGGAAACGGGACTTGATGAACGGCCGGATCCAGGTTGATGACGTAGGGAGGAGATTTGTGCAGGTGCAGGTGAGCCGTCAGCCTCTGCCCCGACCCAACATGAACAAATTCACCACATGAACAACGTCGGTCATTTCACAGAAACTGATCATTTTCCAATAGAGGAGAGTGATAAGATTTACTTTATTTTGAATTCATTTTGACATAAAATTCAACAGTACATTTGATACAGGTTTGTGATTTCAGCCGATCGCTTTACGTCACAATCAGACAAACTGTCAGAGCCGTTACTCGATGCATCTCTTCAACCAGTCACTAAACAGGATGTGACCATATTTGGGGCTTATGAAGCGTTCATGCCAGGGGACTCATGGGAAGCTAATACTAGCCGTTA
>JAQQAE010001329.1:0-25978 GCA_029823295.1 Pseudamia nigra
AACACTGACTACTTTTCATTGTGTCAAAGTGTCATTTCTTCAGTGTTGTCCCATGAATAGATATAATTAAATATCTGTAGAAATGTGGGGGGGTGCACTCACTTTTGTGAGATACTGTATTAGTATGCCATTGTGTCAATTCTATACAGTAGAAAATAGTCAATACAGTCTCAATTTCATTAGCAGTATTTAAGATGTGTAAAAATCACAGTTGTGTATTTTGTGTCAAGTTCATCTTGTTACATGTACTAATTATTTTTGTTTTATTTTGCACAGTTTTATCTGTTTTTGTCTTTTGACTTTGTTTTCATAGTGTTGCATAGTTTACATATATCTTGTTTGATCCTTTATGTTATTTTTTCTTTGTTCTTTGATCTTTTACTTTGTTTTCATCTAGTTTGATCTTTGACGTTGTTTTTATCTTGTTTGACATTTTATGTTTGTTTGATCCCTTTTGTCATTTTTTTGTTTTTTCATTTTCATCTCGTTTGATCTTTAATGTTGTTTTCACCTCATTTGATCTTTTATGTTGTTTTCACTTCATTTGATATTTTATGTCGCTTCATCTTGTATGTAGTTTCATCTCATTTGATCTTTTATCGTTTCATCTCATTTGATCTTTTATGTTATTTTTATCTTGTATACTTTGCACTGTTTCTATCTTCTTTGATCTTTCAAGTTATTTTCAACTTGTTGGATTCTTGTTTGAACCTGTATGTCGTTTTTGTCTTGTGTTGACTTTGAGCTGCTTTTATGTTCTTGCATATTTTACATTGTCTTTATCTTGTTGCATATTTCTTATCCTTTTAAATAATATGAAAGTCACAAGGCATCAATATATTCCTCACCCGTTTCCATAAATTGTGTTCATAAGCAACTGAAAGTAAATAGCAGTGTGTAGAAAAGTAACATATAACATGTAGCTAATGTGTGGAAAAAGCTCTGCATACTAAAACTTCTGAATGGCAGATTGAAGTTCTTTTGTGTATCTGAATATTTGTTTCACATTCATTGGGGATATGAATCTGTCTCATCTCAGGAAGTGGAAGATCCCCCTCCTTTTACTCTGTTACCCATAGAAAGAGTCTGATGTTAAAGCTGCAGCTGCGCTCACACATAACACACACACTCTCACGAACCTCTCATTAAACTGCTGTGTGTTGCTCAGAGCAGCCCTGAAAAAAAAGTCAACAGAGGCAAGCGAGACTAACAGAGTCAACAGAAATCATCAAGAGGATGTGATTGCATCAGTAAATACACACCATGTAAAAGAGGGGACTGGCTGAGGTGACAAGTAGCTCAAAGGAAAGGGAAAAGCAACTGTGATCCAGTAACAGAGGAGCTATCAGGCAACTGATACCACAAAGGGGAAAAAAGAACTAATCAGGACTTATCTATGTAAGATAGAATTCCAAAGCCTGGGGTGTTTTACACCACACTGAATGTTCAAAGGGGATCCCTGCTTCTGAAAGAGATGAGGTGGAGTCCAGAAAGAACCTCCTTTGGCTGCTCCTCTTTTCAATTTTCTGCAGAAAATGACTGGAATTCATTTGCTACAAATGCCAAAGCTCAGAAAATTCATTCCACTTAAAAACTCGCTACACACAGTAGTCCGAGGACGAACTGGAAATCAATTTTGTCTTGTCATGCTTGTCTTTTTGCTCCCACCTAGTTTTGTCTTTTACATAATTTTCATTTCATTGTGTTTTTTTTTTCTTTTACATTTTTTCATCTAGTTGCATCTCTTACTCCTCACACTGCATTTCACATGGCTTTCAGGAGGTCAGATTTAAACATGCTTGAGGGAAATTAAAATTAATCCGATAATTCTGGACAGTATAAATAACTGCCTGTCCCATCCTCCAGTTTGGGAAAGGCAGCCTTAAAGAGATTTAAACAGGCTTCCATCTTCATAATTAGTCTCTGGATCCTCACTTTAACAAAGGAAAAAGCTCCCATTTCCCATCTCTCATTTTCTATTACAGGGAATATGTCTATCAGCAGCACTGCCGCTGAGTCTAGAGGGCAGTTAGTGTGAATGGCAGGAGTAACCCTCAGCTTGGTAATGAAACAACAATAGCAGGAATGTGCAGAATGTCCCCAGAGAACATGAACCCAGCCTATGTTATAGACTACTCAATACACCACCTCTGCTAGCATTTAAAGCAGCCAGGGTGGAGTGCATTATGTACAATATACGTAAGGCAGGGGTCTGAACTGGTGGGTTGAGACCTAAAAGTGGGCCGCGGATGGACATGAGTGGGCCTCGAAGTCTGTGGTTAGAAAAAAAGTCTCTTTATATTTTATTGTTGTTTAGTTGTGGTAGTGTTGCACTTAGTATTGATGTGTAGCATCTGTTGTCATGGTAACGCAGATGTTTGACTGAAAGGTGAGTGATTATGCTGCATTTGTAATATTTTATTTTGTTAGTTATCTTTCATGTTCCCTATATTGGTAATTTTGCTCAACTTCTCTGTCATTTTTTATGTTGTGTATTTGTTTTATTATTATTGTTTTTTTGTATTTTTACAATTTGTTTATTTTTTTATTATCTGGATTATTTTGTTCATATTTTGATTTTTTTTTTGTTTATTTTCTCTTTCATGTTTTTCTTTTTTACAAATAAAATAAGGAAGACAATGGGCAACAGTTAATAAAATAATCATGAAAATGACAAAAAAAAAAAGCTCCATGGACAAAGTTGAAGGTAAATGAGCAATGCAGTCAAGAAAATGAACATAAATTAACAAAATAAAGAGGCATGTGAACACAATAAGCAACAAAATGGACTAAACAAAAACATCAACAGAGTTGTTAAGAACATGAACAAAATAAACCAGAAAACTAAATAAATAAATAAACAAAATTGAACAACAATGAACAGAAATGAAACAAAAGAAATAAAAAAAATAAACAATGAACACAATAAGCAACAAAATGGGCAAAACTGAACAAAAAGACAAACAATTGAATACATGCTTTGTTTATTTTTGTTTTTGATTAATTTATTTGGTTCATATTGTAATACAGTACTTTTAATTGCCTGGATTATTTTGTTTGTACGTTGATTATTTTACTTTATTTCCTTTTTGTGTTTTTTGTGTTTATTTGTTGCTTTTTAATGCTTTAAAATCATATAATTTATTAATTTCTCTTCATTCTCTTATGGATTATATTGTTCATTTTGTTTATTTTTTACCATTTTCTTCATTGTCTGGATTATTGTGTTCATATTTTGATTTTTTTTTCATTTTGTGGATAATTTTGTTCATTTGTTTATATTTTTCCAATTTTCCTGCTCGGATTATTTAGGTTTATTTTTTCGTCAGTGGTTTTCTTTTTATTATAATGATGTTTTTTTTTCTTATTAATATTTAAAAAATGTAATTTATTCATTTTTTTATTGTCTTGGTCAGTGGTGTGTAGAGTAAGCTGTACACAAGTAAAAGTACTATTACTTTATGATTCTAATGACTGAAGTAGAAGTAGAAGTACCCATAAACCCATACAGAGTACCTCATAAAAAACTACCCAATTAGTGAGTGGCGTCATTGCATTGAATCTATAACAGCATACTATGTTGAATCCAAACGCATATTTTTTAAATTTTTGTTTATTTCATTGATTATATTTTATAATTTCGTTGCTTATGTTGGTGGTTATGTTGATCAGTGTTTGGTTTACTTTTATCTACGTATACATATTGTTGTTGCATATTTTGTTTTGTATTGTGTTTTTTTGTGGTGGTTTCTGGTGATTATTCATTTTTGTTAATGATCATTTTCTAACTTTTATGCTTATTTTGGTGATTTTTAGTTTAGCATTCAACTTTTCATTTAATTATTTTACCAATGTTGTTGCCCAATTTCTTCATTTTTACTTATTTTCTTGTGTATTTTTGCTTTTCAGTTTTTGCTTCTTATTTTGTTAATTTTATTTGACTTGTTAGATTATTTTTTGCTCATTTTGTTTTTGGTCATTTTGTATTTTGTGAATTTTTTGTTTAGTTTCTTTATCATGCTGTTCATTTTTGTTAATTAATTTTCATTTCTATTTATTTTGTTCATTTTTTGTCCATTTTGATGGCTATTTTGCTCATATTTTTGAGTGCTTTTGGAATTTTTTTTTAAAAATACCGGTATGTAGCATTTTTTTATTTCCACCTTTTTTACTCCTACTCATTGAGATGAAGCAAAATGTAGCTGAGTAGAAGTACATTTTTTCATCACATATGAGTAAGAGCAAAATAAGAAAAGACTACTTAAGTACATGTGAAGGAGTTAATGTGCCTGAGAACTACCCTCCTGTTCAACTGTACTGTAAATATGGAAGAACCTCAATAAAATAGGTCAAATCGAAATGCAATAATGAAAATATGTGCATAATTTGTTCAAAATATACTCATAATATTTCCCAGCCCACAGAAATACATTGAATTTGATGAAAGTGAGGCTCAACATGATAATTGATGTAAAATGTGGCTCATGAAAGGATGTAATTATATGAGAAGGCTGGTTATGAGCAGAGGTGGGTAAAACTCACGTACATTTACTCCTTTACATGTACTTCTGAGAGTACCTATTTTGCAGAATACTTTCTACTCTTAATTATATTTGGGATGGAAAACATTTACTCCTACTCAGTTACATGTGGCCACATCTCAATGAGTGGGGGCAAAACCAAGAAAGAAATCAATTAAATTATATAAATTAACAAAATAATGAAGTAAATTAACAAAATGAATAAACTAAGCAACAAAATGGTAAGAAAGGTACAAAAAAGATCAGCAAAATGAATGAAATAAGCAAAAATTGGAATGAAACCTTATTTAAAAATGAGCACAAAATTAACAAAAATATCTATAAAATTAAGAAAACTGAACAAAATAGCCTAGTAGATTTCAAAATATAAAACATATCAATAAAAAATAAATAACAAAATAAGAATAATGAAGAAAATATGCAAGAAGTCTAACAAGAAATAATAATATAATTTAAAAATTCAGCAAAAAAATCAAGAAAATAAGCAACAAAAGGAGCAAAAATGATCAAAATAATCAAGCATGTAAACAAAATAAGCAATGAAATAAATAAAAGTGAAGAAATTATGCAACAACAGTAGTAAAAGAAACAAGACAATAATGTAAGCTTAAACAAGTGAACCAAATAATTAACAAAATTGAACAAAAAGCAACAAAATGAACATAAATCTGTTAGAATGCAGGTAGAATGAATTACTCACTATTTGAGCAGTTCTTGTATAAGATACTTTTTACTCTTTTACTTCAACTTGAGTCATTCTAATAAAAATGAACAGTACTTTTACTTGAGTACTGATTCTGTTACTCTACACAGCACTCATTAGGTTTATTAACTCTGACCAAAGTACTGTGGAAGTACATTTGTTTGCCCTAGAAGATGCACCAAAGCAATTTTGCAGGTAATTGCCCATAATGAGCATGACCACTATTTTTGTCATAGGGTCAAAGGTCATTGTCACCTGTAAAAGAGGCTGTAGATTGGCTGAATTTACGACCGTATTGTCTTTTGTCCCATTTGGTGTGATTTAATCAGACACTTCATCACACGTCACACTGAAAAAATGTGAGTGTAAGCGCCAGGCCGAGTGGTCAGGACAGATAGAGTGTGGGGGAGTTCGGTGTCTTTGTGTTTCTCCCTGGGGAGCTGAGAAAAGGAGAAACGTTTGGTCTAAATCATTTGAATTTGGTTTACCTCTTCTCATTGTGGCTCAGGACTCGAGTTAGAAGTGATGTATTGCAGTTTAACATCCAGGCTTTGTTTTTGAAAGTGAAGCCACGGGGCTGCGTTGTTCTAAACAGAGCAAGACTTCATTTTTAATGTAAGAGGGAGCTGCTCGTGCTGCAAGATCAGCAGCATGCATCATTTAAACGAAGCACGTGAGTCGACTCTTATATGCTGCTGCAACGCAACAGTATCATCCAACGTAGTTAAAGTGATTCAGTGGGTTCATCAACAAAACCAAGAGCATAGTTTTCTTTAAGCATTTGGGCATCTCTGGGAAGCCTCCTGGAAATCTGGAGTCAATGCCTTTTTCTGCATGTGTTTACAAATGCAACACCAAGTGATGAAAAATGAATACAATGTGCAAAAAGTCAAGAAAATGAACAAAATAATGACACAAAGGAATAAAGATATCAAGAAAGTGAACAAAGTATTGACCAAAATTTAAAAAGTAATTGGGAAAATGAACAAAGTAAGCAACTCCATGGACAAAACTGAACAATAATGACCAAAGTAGTCAAGGAAATGAACATAGATAAATAAAATAAACAAGCACATGAACACAATATGCAACTAACTGGACAATATTGAGAAAAAATGAGTAATACAGTTATACAGTCAAAAAATGAAAAAAAATATCAAAACTAAACAAGAAAAACCAACAAAATAAGAAACTGAATGAACAAAAATGAACAAAAATTAATAATACATTCAAAAGTTAACAAAATGTACAACAAACAATTGTAATGAGCATAAAAAGTCCATTATAGAAGTAAATGGACAAAATTGAACAATAATGAACATAGTAGTAGAGGAAATGAACATAAATTACAAAGTATTCTGTAAAACAACTACTCTGAACTACATTTATTTGAAAAAGCTACTCAAGTACATTGAAAGGAGGAAACATACTTGAGTATGACTCATTTCTGGTCTAATCTACATTGAATTACTGATGCAATAATATGCAGAGTACATTTTACCACTATAGCGGAGCTTACTGGAAACATACTGCTGATCAGTTTACAGTCTGCAGCAAAGATGTTGTTATTTAGCTTTACTCAGTCTGTCTTTATGTCTTCAAATTGTATTTATGTCTTCAGATTGTCTTTATGTCTTCAGTCTGTCTTCATGTCTTCAGGTTGTCTTTATGTCTTCAGACTGTCTCTATGTCTTCCGTCTGTCTTTGTATCTTCAGATGGTCTTTATGTCTTTTGTCTGTCTTTGTGTCTTCAGACTGTCTTCATGTCTTCAGATTGTCTTTATGTCTTCAGACTGTCTTCATGTCTTCAGATGGTCTTTATGTCTTCCGTCTGTCTTTATATCTTCAGATGGTCTTTATGTCTTCCGTCTGTCTTCAGGTCCTCACATGTTGTCTCAGTTATTTGTTTTGTTTTTATTATGACAGACATGTGTTGTCCATCACCTGAATGTGAACTCTATTTTTTTTTACTTTTAATTGGACATGTTTTTGAGTTGGTATTTTAACATTGTGTTTATTTTTAGGTTGACTCAGAGCATCTGTCTGGCAATGACAAATGAAACACAGCCTTGTGGCTAATTTAATTAATGCACATTGTCTCTGTTAACTAATCTAACCAACTAACCCTAACATAAAAAAAATTAATAAGTAAATAAAATAAACACCAGATTACTTAAAGTGCCTGGGACATGCTGTTCTGTTTTTTTTTCCTACCATGTTCCAAAGAAGAATCCTCATTTTAAATCCTCATTTTCATTTTCCTTGTGGAAATCTTTTGGTAAAGCAAATTATGTTTCACAAGTCTTGCAGACTGGATAGAGTCAGACTGTATATATTTGTTGCAAGACTTTTTTTCACCTTGGCTCACTATGACGTTAAGGTGAGGGAGCTTCCCTAGATGCTCATTCTCACTGGATCTACATACAAGGGCTTTGTTTTTGGGGTGTCTGCATCTTATACTCTGACTTTTCTGTTTAACTTAGTAGAAAAAAGGTAGGACTTTTGTGTCAATTAGTGGCAGCGAAAGTGCTATAATCAGATTTGAAGTAAAAAGAACATGGTGTCAAAGTCAGTCTTTTGGATGACAAAATCTGACACAAAATTGTACTTGTGCCCAACTGATCCTGTGAAATACGGAGGATATAATAAGTCTAAAAATATTGAATGGGCCAACGGTTTTAGCTTTGTTTACAAAATTGGTTTTGCACAAACACTGTATGTTCCTTAATATCAATAAACAGTTTTACTCTTTGTTACCTTTTGTCCCATATAAGAGATTTGTTTTGTGGGATATTATTTTCAAAAACAAAATACATTTCTCAATTTGTCAGGTCCTGCAAATGCTAAATAGCAAAAAGAAATAAGAAATGCTCATATTATGAAAAAGGAGAAAAAGGCCATTCCACTATCAGTCTCCTTTGCCATATACAAAAGTGACATTGCAAACAGCAGCACTGTGCAGGTTATCACCTCATTATAACACCATAAATTTTCCGTCCATCATGCCCAACACACGCTGCTAAATCGCACCCTGACTGCATTCACTGTGCCTAAGGTCAATCAATCCCTCGTGGTCCAAGTCAGCATCATCATGTCTATTTACAGGTTAATTTACTCTAAACTGTTCTCCATATGGCAGTAAACACAGCTACGACTGCTCATAAATGCCCCTCGTGCTGCTCTTCTCAGCTTCTAGGGCCACAGGTGGCATCACTGGGGGCTCCGCTCAGCATCTTCCATGAGGACTGGAAATCAAAGCGCACACAGCCTGCCAGACCATGACATCATCTTGGAAAACGTGCTATCAGTTAGACTCAGACCCAAAACACGTGGAGTTGGCTCCTCGTCGCTCACCCCTAGGGCCCCCCTTTCTATTCTCCTTTCTCTTCCTCTGTCCCCCCGCCCCCACTCATCCCTTCCACCGCCCTTCTGCTCCAGCGCACTCACTGTGTATGAGCACATGAATCGCTCCAGCTCCTACCAATCCTGCCACTGTTTCCACAATAGAAGCCCCCACCCCACCATCCTTCTCTCTGGTTAATTTCCATGACAACCCACACTGAGGACAGAATGAGAGGGAAAATAGCAGAGCAGGAAAAACGTAAATGAGGAGCTGAGAGTGCCTCCCTCTGACCTCTGGTTTTATTTGTAAAGAGGGAAAGCTCCTCTTTACCAGGCCAGGCTTTCACTGAGGTTAAACTGACCAATACACACCAGTACCAGTAGTACTATAGTACTAAAGACATGAAGGACATGAAGAACTGAAGACAAACCCACATCACTGCAAAACAGCCTAATGAGCTCATTACATTAAAAAAGTCTATTTATCAGAGTAAAAAAGGTAAATGGTTAATATCAGGCTAAAACTGTGTGTCCCAAAGTTGTCTATGTAGATTTTTTGTTTAGATTTCAAAATCACAAATTGGTTAATAATTGTTTGTTCATTTCATCTATTTTTTGTTAAGTTTTGATCGTCTTGTTTATTATTTTGTTCAAATATCAACTTTGTTAATTTTGTTTATATTCTTCTCTGTTGATTGACTTAATTATTTTCTTAATTTTTGTTCTTTTTTCATTTTCTTGATTACTTTAATCAGTTCTTTCATTCTGAAGATTTTTTTTGGCTTATTTTAATATTTTATTTAATTTTTCTTGATTTTTGTTCATTTTATGAATATTTTCCTCATTATTTTGTTAATTTTCATTAATTTTGTTTATTATTTTGTTCATTTTGTTTATTATTTTGTTGAATTTTCCACTTTACACATTTTATGTATATTCTGTTTTTTTTGATTGATATAATTATTTTCTTAATTTCCATTCATTTAGGGGGTATCTTTGTTCATTTTGCTCATCTTTTTTATTCAGATTTTTTTTTGTTTATTTTCTTGAGTATTTTATTCATTTTATTTCTTTTTTTCATTTTTGTTTATTTTGGGGATGCTTCATTAATTTTCTTTCTTTTCTTTAATATTTTGTTAAATCTGTCACTTTGATCATTTTGTTTATTATGCTTTTTTAAATTGACTTAATTATTTTGTTCATTTTCACTCATTTTTTTAGTTTTTGTTGATTTTCCTCATTTATGTTGATTATTTTGGATTTTCTCCACACGAGTTTACAGAGGGATCAAAAAATGAACAAAATAACTAAGAAAATGAACAATAATAAGCCAAATTTGCAAAAATGAACAAAATAATTAACAAAATTAACAATCTAAGTGAGAACATGAGGGGGGGAAAATAGACAAAATGAACAGAAATGAGAAAATCAACATAACTGAACCAAAAAGGAACAAAATAAACACCAAAAATAAACAAAAATGAACAGAATAGTCAACAAGCTGAAAATATGAACAAAATAATCCATGAAATTAATGAAAAACCAAAAAAATCTAACATTTTAACAAAATGAATCCAAAATTGAGCCACAATACTATTTGTAACAGTACCTTCTGTTTTGTACTATTTTACAAATAATACGGGGAATGAATCTCACCCATTCTCACTGAAATCTGCACCTATACATGGAAAATTCCACAATAAAAACTATTTCTGTATCAAAAATATAACAAAGTACCATTCAGCCAAGCACATAATAAAATGCAAATGAACACAGGTCACATTTAATCCATGTTGTGCTTTACAAGGGTAATACTTCCAAAGGTTGAAAATGCATTAATACCTCATCCCGTCGTTCAGAAGGTGTCTGAAAGGTTCATCCTGCCACAGAAACACTTGATATGTGATGATATACACGGCAGCCGTCACTCAGAGATAAACACAGGGTGAAAGGTCTCCAGGTCAAGCTCCAGCCGCCAGGCTTTATCACACATATGCACAGACTGACATATACACAAATGTACACACACACACACGGCTCTGTCACATATTGATACACACGCATACATGAGATTAGTTGTTTTAATTCAAGCCGCTGGATTACAGCCTGGATTAATACAACAAAGAACTGGTGGGGCAATATTTCAGTCCAGCTGTAACTATATCAGAACGTGTTTAAGTTGTGTCTGGTTTGGGCTGAGACTGTACGGGCTGCTTCTTATGGGATAAAATGTCATCATAAAGAGAACCAATACAAAAAACACGCTTTCCAGTAAATTGCTTTTAAGTCTGTTTATTCTTAGTTTTACAGTAACACTAGAACCACCAGGATTTGCTGCGTATCTAAAATGGGTCAAATTTGCCAAAGCATGTGATTTAATCTGCAAAAATGTCCACTGTCATTGTATTCATTAAAAAATCCAGTTTTTGTTCTTTTTAACATGATAAAACATATTCCTGAGCCCTAAAATAATGTTGCAATATCAAAACAGTCAGTTCAGGGACAAACAGTGCACAAAGCTTTTCTGTTCTGGTTAGCTGAATTTGCATTTTCCTCAGATCTGGCATCACATCTCCTGTCAGTCATCTCAGCCTGAGGTCTGGGCCACGCCCACTTGGACTCAGGTCAACTCTCTGCAGGACTCACTTCATAGCAGTCCCTACCGGTGTCCTGTGCATATGCCACACCCTGAACTTTGATTGGTCTGACCATGCAATCACTCAGAAAAACCACCAACCAATCAGAATGAGGGGCAGAGATGGACCAAAACAGGATTTTTTTCATCCAAGATTTAGAGAAGAGAAAACAAAACAGCATTTTGAAGAGGCATTTCAAAACTTAAAACTACATTTACATCATCTTTAGGGTCCAGAAACTTTAAATATTATAACAGAGATGCATGATATGGCTCCTTTAAGTATTTCTTTAAAAAAAAATCCACACATTTGTTTAATCATTAATCAGCTCTATTTTGGCTTCTGGTTTTTATGACTAAACTATATTCACATGGCCGTCAATGCAAATCAGTCTGAAATGACAGTGAGATGGGTATGTAAAATACTTGAATCCCTTCCTTAAATGACGAGACATGCTGTGTCTTTCAGATCACACACAAACAAATGCTATTGCTGACAAATGCAGAGCATTCACATGTAAACTTTGCAAAAATCAAGGCATTTCAACAGAAACAATGGAGGTATAAATGCCAATAGTTTCAGGCAGATGCCATTTACACTGAAGTGTTGTGGCCAACTGTGCTATTTACAGCAAGACATTGATAAAGACCCCACTACTGTATTTTATGCATACTTGAGTGCAAAGGATTGAAGCACTTTCTAATTTACAGCAAATGTAAAAGGATCTATTTTAAACCAAATCAATGATCGTTTAACCCTAACCTTAAACCTACATGAGTAGCTTGGTGCCTAACTTAAACATAAAGTGACTGAAAACTACACTAAAATGTAAATGTGCAAGAATCAAATCCTGTGTGCTGTGAGGGACTCATTCACTCATAGCACCACTGAGTTGCAAGCATCATTAAGAGACATATGCAGTGTGTTCTAGTTGTGCGCAGAACGTTGGAGCATCCCACTAAACACGACTTAACAATCCAATATGGCCAACAGCAGCTGAGTGAACGCTGCTAATTTTTGTATTTGTTTCACATTATGTCAGTCGTACACATAGTACTGTTCAGCTTTACCTTCGTTACTATGTTGTTTATATGTGCAAAATACCACATAATGTTGTTATGCAGAGTGCACATTTGTTTTGTAGTTGTCTATGTTCTGAATGAGTCGGCTTTCCTGCAAGTCAGCATGTTTTTTCAGCTTGGCAGTTGAAACAGTCAACTCACAGTTTATGAAAGTCCCAGTTTTGACCTTCACATTCTGAGGAAAATGGAATGTACCATTAAAGTACCCATATTTCACCACTTAAACGTATATGTGCACCACTTATATGTGTCTGTTAAATACTACTATGACAGTGTTAACAAAATAAAGTGTTTCAATTTGAGGTTCGCTTTGTTTTTTCAATGGCCTCTTTGCAACTCTTGGTATGTTCCAGTTGTACTCAGAAGTTGGGATGTGCAACATTCTAGTTGTAAATTTCAAATGGAACACCCCTCGAAGTCAAAATTTCAATTTGAAATTGGACAACTCCCACCAACCCTGACTTTACAATTTAATATGGCTGCCACTCTCACCAACTGAACGCACGCTGCTGTTTCTGTTGCATCTGTTTCATATTACGTCAGGCATACACATTCTACTGTTTGATCTTCATCCATTGCATGTTATTACACTGTTTGTATCAAAAGACCACACACAGTTGTTATCACACAGAGTTCACATTTGTTTGGAAGTTGTTTATGCTCCAAATGAGCTGGCTTTCCAGCACACATCCATGTTTTTCTGACTTCACAACTGGAACACAATGAGTTCTGAGTTTACACCAGATTTCCGAGGTTCCAGCTTCCATGTCAAGTTCAAGCTCCACAAATCTCTGGTCGTCTCCAACCTCCTTTATGGTTGTTAGGCATGGACACTCTTGGCTGAGAACGAAAAAAGGATTCTGGTGTTCGAGAACAAATTCCTGAGAAAGCTCCTTCACATTTGGGAGCACAAAATTAATGACCGTTAGCCCACGGTCCGAAGTCTCGTGGGCTAACAAGAAACTCTCCACTATTAATCATCAGGCTGTTGTGGTTTGGCTGCAGCATGATAGCCTCTACAAAACCATCATGCGAGACAGTGTTGAAGGTGGATGCAGGCAGGGACGACGACACAATGTCAACAAGTGGACGAACATGACAATGACAGAACTAGCAGCCAGTACCAAGAGATCAGCCTGGAAGAAGATGGTTGTTTCCCCTGCCCTCAGGTCCCCCTGAAGACTGAAGAACAGTCAAGGGTCTGATGATGATGACCATCGATCACACACAAACTCTGATTTCCCTGTGACGTGTTGTTCCTACTCACATTTAATCAGAAAACAGATTGGCTGAACCATAGGTCATACCCAAGGTGACCTGGGATCACAAGGCTACTGTAAACACATGGGGAAAAAAATGGCGTGATTATTGGGCAGCTGGCTCACAGGGCACGTCTAATTTTAGCTTAATATCATTGATTATAACTTGTGATGACTTAAATTCTAAATTTTTAAACTTAGAGTTCTACTGGATTATAGAGGTGGGATTAATGAATTTTGGCTTGACTACAATTCGCTATGGCTTGTAATGTTAAAAATCACAAAAACCCAAAATGGCTTGATTTTGCATTTGTCCATTTTGTTATGAAAGTTTCTCAGAACTGACTGAAGTAAAGTTCCTATTTTCAAAGCTTTTGTTTTACACCATGAAGTTTATATAAACCTCAAAACCCAAAGGAGATTTTCACAGTATGGAAACTTTTATATTTTATCAAATCAGAATCATGCATAATTGAAAAACAACTACAGGTAAATATGATCTGCTTTTCTAGCATTAAAACGTCATAAAGGTAACAAATCACGTCAAATCTTGCTGCACTGAAGGAATCCTACAGAAAGCACTGTGCATGGCATCAAAATTCTTAAACAGTCAGTCAGTGGCAGGTATTGCATGGAACCAGACACAAACAAGTCTCACTATGAGGTAATCCACGTAATACTATTTAAAGGTCAAGATTCCAGTGGAGTGTTATGACAGCGATATGAAGAAATGCCTCGTAACCTGCTGTCACGTGACCACCTGCACACACTGTAAGAAATGCACACTAAGGAGACCCATTTGGAAAGAAATAATGGGAACAGTCGTGACGTGAAACACATGTAATAAATGAGCGTGTGCACCTGCAGGCGTGAAAGCACGTGTTTCCAGATTTGAATTGGATCTTTGTGAGACAAACGTGGTTTGTTAGTGAGCTCTTTGCTTAATGATATGCTATAAAATGGTGAAAGTGGTAATTAAGCAGCTCTTGAAGTGGTAGTGGTGTATGAGCCCTGAGGGAGAATGTGGTGGTCTCCTTGTAAACCAAGCTGTGAAATTTTTGCTGGGCTTTTATGGCTCTCATTTGTAAATTATGAGTATATTTGTCGCAAGAGCAGAAATGAAATATACAAAAAGAAAAAATCGGATTGATGAAACAGTCCTTTGACAAAAAAATATATAAATTATGTTATTTTCTCTCTCACCTTTGTAAAACAGGAAATAACTTTATTAACCCTTTCATGCATGACTCATTAAAAAGCTAGAGATATGATATTCTGAGCCCCGTGGTTCCAAACAGTCTTTAAATGATGTCTTATTTTGAGCAGGCAGCAGTTCAAAATAGCTAAATTATTTCCATCAGGGCATCAGTTTAGTGAAATATAATCGTAATTATGCTTTAGCTACTATTTGATCATGTATACAAACAAAATTATGAACCAACCACACAAATTGTATAATATTTTGTGTGTGTGTGTGGTGTATACGAGGCCAAATAGGGCTTGTTATTGTAAAAACTGTAGCTTTAATTTTTGTGAATAACTACTCCAGTCAAAGTGCAATAAAGAAGTGACGTTAATTTTATAGTACAGTGGAACCTTGGGTTATGAGTGCTCCTGCACATGAATTTTTCAGGCCACGAGGACGACGTCAGGCAAAATTTTGTCCCATCTGACGAGAAAAACTTTAGTTGTGACTAAAATAATTCTTGCTGCTCAAAACCAACTGGAAACTTAGAAGTGAAACTCACGCTGTATTGTGCTTCATATTTGTGCCCTTTTTCACCTGAAATAGTGCTTCGTTTTGTGATTTTTCATCGTGGGACCTAAGAAGGATGCTGGTAGTAAGAAGAAAACCCATAATATGGTGTTTAATGCAGGTGAAACACGATCCTGGTTCAATCGGTTCAAGAGACGCATGGGAACTCATTGGGTGGTCAGGCATGGGGAGGCAGCGAGTTCCGATCGGAAGGCTGCCAAAGACTTTGTTAAGCTCTTCCAAGAGCTCGTGATTGAAGAAGGGTACCTTCCTCGACAAGTGTTTAATTGTGACGAGACAGGGCTGTTTTGGAAGAAAATGCCACGGAGGACATTCATCACTGCTGAGAAGAAGAAACTGCTGGGTCATAAGCCAAGGTAAGGTGTCATTATAAATAATCTTTAGAACTAATTTCATGCATTTTTTTTCAGATAATTAACATAATTTCCTTTTCCAATAATAATAATGAATAAATGTGCAGGTATGGGTGTGTAATAGATACTTTATATGGGAGTTTTTGTGGGTTTTGGAACGGATTCATTGGTTTTACATGTATTCCTATGGGAAAACCGGTCCCGTCTCACAAGTTTTTCATGTCACGAGCTTGGTCCTGGAACGGATTAATCTCATAACCCGGGGTTCCACTGTAATTACAAAATTAAGTCAAAAAGCAACGCAAAATGCCCTAACTCAGGGATTAAAATGAACAAAATAATATAGAAAAGAGCAATGTAGCAAGCAAAAGGTGAAAAATAGCAAGATAAATAAATAAATGTGAACAAAACCTGAAGAAAAATGAAAAAAATGAAGAATTTTTTTCTGTGAAATACAGAAAAAATACTTGAAATATTTGGGTTTTCTTGTTTTATTCATTTGTTAAAGGATTTTTTTGACTTGTTGACAGTTTATTTTTGTTCATTTTTGCATCTAATTTTGTTCATTTGCTTAATTATTTTTCTGATGTTTCTTTAGTAATTGGTAATTTCACCTTTGTAGGGCAGTGGGGTGGACACCATGCGATATATTTCATTTTTTATTTTCCATAAAGTGCACTGCTATACTTACATGACACAAATACAACAGATAAAAATCAAATCAAAGAAAAAGCAAGTGTGAAGTTTGGATAGACTGCTGCAAGGAAGCTCAAATTCTACTTTCCTCACAATCTGAATCCAGACTAGTTAGGTCGTCCGTCCTGTCAGAGCTGGAAAAGGAAGGATGACTGAGACTCTCAATAATCCCTGTGTTTCAGGGGCTCCCAGTGTGGCGTCCTCAATCCCCACAAGACCCTGCCAACCCCCACCCGACAGCAGTAGTCATTATCTGTCAGCGGTTTATTTCTGTTGCGCAGAAATTTCAAGATGCTGGAGGAAATTACCTGACTGAAGACAATACATTTTCTTCTACCTCTACAGACATCAGACCTTACAAACTAAAGTCAATTTTGGCCAGAAATTAGAAAAAATATCTGTCAACAATTTAAGGATCTATTTTTGGACAGAAAGAGAACAAAATACTGTATGTGTCCAGAGCTGAAAAAATATTCAGTCTCTTTATGAATGAACACACATGAAATGTGACACATTTTAGCTGACAACATAACACCAATTTGTTATTATTTTATTTGTTTATGTTTGCTTTATTTACTTTGTTCATTTTGTTGTTTGTTTTCAGTGCTTTTGTTCATTTCCTCGATTATTTGCTTTTGTTGCTCTTTTGCTTGTTATTTGTTCTTTTACTACTTCTCCTACAGCTCCCCCACCTGCCATCTGCAGAAGTTCTCAGACGACTCTGCAATTGTTGGATTCATGTCTGAGGACAACGATGGAGAGTACAGACGTCTGATCATAGACATCATAGACTGGTGCCTGCAGAACCGCCTCCAGATCAATGCGTGGAAAACTAAAGAACTGGTGGTGGATTTCCACAGGAGACAATGCTCCCCTCCAAAGCCAGTGAACATCCAGGGAACGGACATTGAGATGGTGACATCTTACAAATACCTGGGTGTTCATCTGAACAATGAACTGGTGGCTGCCCTTTACAGAGCAGACTCTACCTGCTGAGGAGGCTGAGGTCTTTTGGAGTGCAGGGGACATTCCGCAAGACCTTCTTCGACTCTGTCATGGCATCAGCCATATTTTCTGGAGTGGTCTGCTGGGTCAGCAGCATCTCAGCAACAGACAGGAAGAGACTGGACAGATTATGAAGGCCACCTCTGTCCTGGGATGACCCCTTGACACCATTGACAGGGTGGGAAAGAGGAGAATGATGGCAAACTCGTCGTCTCAGATGGATAATCTGTCCCACCCCGTGGGACAGCTCACTGGGCAGCTCTTTCAGTGACAGACTGAAACATCCGAGATGTCTGAAGGAGAGAGAGTTATCGCAGGTCGTTCCTCCCTGCTGCTGTTAGACTGTACAACAAGCAGCTGCTCTCTCAGTAGAACACATCACATGTAACATCTTAATCAATGGGCAATATTCAACTTACAGTATAACTCTCACCACTGTGCAATATAACGTGCAATATTTCAGTGCAATCCTGTTTACATTATAGATAATTTATAATACCATACTATACATCGTTACCTATTTTGTTACACTCCTTTCCTATTTACGGATACTGTTTATTTCTCATTTTTATTTTATTCCTATTTTTATATATGTAGTGTAGTTTTTGTATCCCGTATTCAGTGCTGTAACCCCGCCGAATTCCCCCACCGTGGGACTAGTAAAGGTTTATCTTATCTTTTGTTGATTATTGTACTCACTACTTTAAAAAAAAATTGTGTTCATTTTTGTTCATGTTTTAAAACTATTTTATTCATTTCTATGAATTTTGATTCATTTCCCTAATTGTTTAGGGAATTTTTGTGGAATACTGTGGTCATTTTCATGATTATTTTACTCAAGTTTTTCTAAATCTTGTCTTAATCTAATTTTGTTCAGAATTTTGCTTGTTTTTGTTCATTTTCTAAGTTTTTGTTTAATTTTGATCATGTTATGTATTATATTGTTCGTTTTCTTGATTATTTTGTACATTTTGTAAATTATTTGTATCAGATATTCCTTACTTTTTGTTGATTATGTAGTTCATTTGTCTTTTTTTGTTGAGTTTGTGCTTATTTTGTTTATTTTTATTTATAATATGTTACTTCCATCACAAACCCACAGGAGCCACTGGGGAGGGACTAAAGAGCCGCATGTGGCTCTGGAGCCACAGGTTGCACAATCCTGCTGTAGGGCCACAAAAAGTATTTGAACCTATTATGTATGTACTACATGATGTATAATGTACATTTAGTTGCAATATGTAAAAACGCATCACAAATGACTCAATCATTTTTAGTCTTTATTTTTATTATTACTTTGTTAATGTTTTTCTCTTTTTCTACCATTTTGTGAATTATTTGATTTATTTTATATTAATTTCCATTCTTTTTTCTCATTGTTTTCATCATTTTGATAAACTTCCTGATGATTTTGTCAAATTTTTAGATTAGTTACTTCAGTTTTGCATTCATTTTGTGTATTAATTTGCTCACTATTGTTCGTTCTTTTTGTTACTTTCATTATTTTATTCATTTTGGTACTCACTGTGTTCATTTTGATTGAGTGACCATATAATGCTGAATGTCAAACTACTTCAACCTAGTGAAGTAAAATGACTCATAATTATATTAACTGGCCACTGGCGACGCATGCCCAACCCTGCTCCATTCCTCATGTCTCCTCATATACAGTACCAGGCAAAAGATTGGCCACACTTTACCCTTTCATAGTTTTTCTTTCTTTCTTTCTTTTATTACTTCAACAATGTGCATTAACACTGAAGACATCCATGTAGTAAACAAAAAGCATTAAACAACCCGGAACATGTTTTAGATTTTAGATTCTCCAAAGTAGCCACATTTATCGTTGCTGAAAGGTTTGTATTTTCTCATCAGATTCCCTACATTACCTGGAATGATTTTAAATTCACTCACCTTGACAAGAGTTAATTTGCTCTATTTCTTCCCTCCTTAATGTACTTTAGACTATTAGCTGTCTGAGGCGCAGGGTGGGTACCGCGTCAATATGCCCATTAGTGCTACTACAGCTACTGTACAAATCCACATTATTGCAAGAAACACTCAGTCCAGACAGTCCATCATTACATGAAGAAACTAGAAATCACTCAGAGACCTCCACCAAGATTGCTCAGTTTGTCTGCACAGTGGGATACAACAATGAAAACAAATTAAATTCAATTCAATCTTTATTTGTATAGCACCAATCATAATCGCTGATTATCACTAGGCGCTTCACAATTCGGGGCCGAGACCTCATGACTATACAAAGAGCAAACCCAACAGAACCACCAAATGATAAAGTTATACAAATGATCAGTTTTAATGTTATTTTATTATTATGCAATAGTTATTCATGAAAAATAACATTTCCATGATGGCAGTTTTCCCCCATTTATCTCTGTAGATGTTAAAGATAGTCAGATCCATGGGCACATTACTGAATCAGCAGACTTGCCGCTACAGTCTGGTGTCAGCTTCATGTCTATAGATTTATTTACGATCTTACAGTAGCTATTTCTCTCCAGCCCCTGTTAAGTATAAACATTCTGGAATATTATGCATATCTGGATCAAACTTTGTGGTTTGATAGAATCTATTATGATGTTATCTATGTTTTTTGGCTAAATTTTCTAGGTGTTATTTGTTGTTGTTCATTACAAGGACAAATGAAGAACCATTTAAAAATCCCCTGGATCCAGATGATGATCCAGATCACTGCCAGAATATAATCAATTGGTCCTTGTGACATTTCTGACCTATCCTGAAAATTTCGTCCAAATCCGTTCATAACTTTTCAAGTTATGTTGTGAACAAACAAACAGATGAATAAATAAACTCAAACTGAAAAAACTCAGAACTTTGATAGTATTCCCAAGTGCAGTTGTTAGAACCATCAAACACAATGATGAAGCAGTCTCATGAGGACTGTCCCATGAAATGAAGACCCACAGCTACGTCTGCTGCGGAGGACAAGTTAATTAGACTTACCAGCCTCTAACACTGCCAATTTACAGCACCTCAGTGTGTGATAGGTTTGATGACTACACTTGGGGGGCACAAACCGTTTCAAGCGAGTGAGTAAACATCTGAACCGTTTCCAAGGGAAACCTATTAGTTTTCCTAAATGAGTCAGCTGACAGTGAACATGCTCTGTTATTCCTGATCAAAGCCAACTATGTGCATCCCATTCATCACATGGTTTTAATACCATTTAGTTTAAAAGCTTATTAGGAGGAGGCAGACTCTGGGGGAGGGATGCATGTTTATTATAACAACACAAATCAAGCACTCTCAGTACAGCACTTGTGGGAATTTAACTTTTAATTTCAATATACAACATGGGGATTAAGATGAGTGGAGACGGAAGTAATTTGAATCCAACTGATATACGCAGAGTATGAATTTTCTATCCGACAGCATCCAAGGACAACAGGGACAGTGTGTGTGATGTGATTTAATAGGTTTCCTCCTCCTGACTTGTTCAGCATGCTGAAATACTGCAGGGGTAGATTAAAGACTGCAATCTGCTCTCTGGGAAGACTAATCAGTACTTTGGGCAGTGGAGGATGAAGGTGTTTTCCACACATTAAGATGCAGGAATGGTGTAAATTAGTGAACTCAAGGACAATGTGAAAGACTAAACTACTTGTACTCAAGTACTCTGCCCTACAATGGCAAAGTGCAGTACCTCAAAAACTGGTCAAAATTCAGTTAAGACTAGAAATAAACCATTCATGTTTCCTTTAGGTGTCAAGTTTATCGTAACCAACATCCAGGCAAAAATCAAAGCATAATTAGTAAGATACTGTAGATTGTCTCTGTTATTCTGGTGTTTTTGACAAAATAATGAACAAAATATTCAAATAAAATGAACTAAAATTTACAATGTAATAAAAAAAATCAGTGAAATAAACAAAACAAATTAAAGCACCAAGAACAACAATAAAATAAAAAGTGAGAAAAAAGATAATGAACAAAATTGGATGCACAAAGTACAAGTAGATCCACAAATGAAATAATAATTTACAAAATAAGAAATAAAATGAAAGAAAATGGTGTACAATAGGTGTACAAAATGAGACACTAAACAAAAATGAATGAAATTTAGCGGTATAATTAAAAATGTAAACAAAAATAAACAAAAGATGCAAAATGAACATCAGTAAACTTACAATTTCCAAAAAATAAATAAAATGAACAAGAAAATTCATAAAAATGTACATTTTAAATTTTCAAAATAACTTTGCTTTCGTAGTACAGCTAGGATGCCAAGTACTTCCATTTTATACTATTATATAATTGTACTCCACTACACCAGTGAGACAAATACAGCAATATACTTTCTGCTCCACTACACCCGACTGCTTCAGTTGTTTTTAAGTAATATATTTTTCCATTTCCTACCCCCTGTCCAGCATAAAACACAGACAAGTGGATTGGTTTTGAGTGTTTGTAATAAACTGAAAGATGAAGTTATGTGTAGAATTTAAAAATGGTCCATAATAAGGGTTTCACATGTCTACAGAACGTATATGTTCAGTTTCAGCTCATTCACTCTACCGCGTCCATGTACCTCTGTTCCAAAGAGGTTGTTTTCATTTCTGCTGTTTTCAATGCAATACAGCTACCACCTACTGCCCTTTCCTCTTGGTGCCATGGATACCGCCATGAAGACTGTCAACATATGCTGCTACTGGAAAGCTTGTAACGCCCGTAGATTTTTCTACATTTTGGCCAAAACATAAGACTTTCACACAAGCCCTAAAGGTAGCTAAGGAGAACCTGATTCAACAAATGAAAAAAAAAAACATTGTAATTGGTCATTGTTTTATTGAAGAAAGTGATCTGATATGATCTCAGGTGACAAATATGCACCTTCCATATGTTGTGAACATACACAAAGAAATGTGGAAGGTGAGGTAATACCAATAAAGGTCACTATAATGCTTTCTATTTACAAACAATTTTCAGTGAGTTGTTTTCATGCTCGGGTTTATCAACTATCTAAGCTAGAATATGATTAAATATAAAAGATTTAAGATGTTTTTAATCCTTGGCTTGTTACAGACAGGTTATCTTACCGTTTATTTGGATTGATATGACGGACACAGTGTACTATTAAGTGGCAAATGCGGCGCCCACATATATACATATGTTTATGGCTGGGATTGTTTTAATGGTTGTGGTCAGTCTGGTTGTCCCGGAGAATTGCAAATTAGGTCAAAACTATTAGCCCCCCTGAATTTTTTTTTCTTATTTTCTGTTTGACAGAGTACCAGATTTTTAACAGAACATTTTCAAAAGCATGCTATCTTCATTTAGAAATAGCAAATTATTTTTATTTACCATCAAAAACAGAATTATTTTAGGAAAACAAATATGACCAGGGTCCATATTATTAACCTCCACAATAACTGAGCTTTTCATTCAAGCATAGCACAAACCATCCCACTGAGTAATGGTCTAAGTGTGTGAACGGAAGTTAATGTGTCCAATGTTCACTTTAGGAAGGGTTTGAGGCATCACTTCGCTCTGAGGAGAAGGGCTGGACAAAGCATTTCCAAGTATCCAGAACTGAAGTGAGAAGTATGGAAAACATTTGGAAAAGAATCAAATGGGGGCTAATAATTTTGACCTCAACTGCAGGTCTCATGCTTCATTATTAAAAAAGCGGATTGTAATTTTCTCTGCTGAGAGACTACTTTGATATTGTTTTTAGAGCTCCCTGATCTGATTTATAATTGAAAAAGACACAAAAACCTCATTTGCCACCACACGACCTTGTCAGATTTAATAAACTCTAACCCTAAACCCTCTTGGATTTGGTAACAATGTTGAAAATAGGCATGGTCCTCTGAGGTTTTTAGAAATACGTTCTTTTCGTAGGACAGTTGTGCTACAAATAAATGCTGACCTTATACAATGTGATGCATTGCTGTAGAGTCAATGAGGCAGCAGAGAGGTTCAAACGAGCTCAGATGTAAAAGGCAACATACACCTTAATAGAGCTGGATAGTACTGAAGTACATTTACTTCTTTACATGTACTTATGAGCAGCTTTGTTAAATATATGTACTTCCGATAGTTATCTAAGCATTTAGTTATGAAAATAATGTACTTCAACTCATATTTGGTCGCAGCTCAATGAGTAGGGGGCATTTTTGCTTCGGTTGCCTCCAAATTTTATCAGATTATGAAAACATACTGTGCCAACACTAAAAAGTAGAAATGAAAAAAGCAGTAAAATGGATAAAAAGCGATCAAATATTCCAACAAATTTAGAAAATGAACAAAATACGCAAGTAAATGAACAAGAAATTTTGATTAAATTACCAATGAACAAAATAAACACAATATGAAGAACAAAATGGCCAGTGCAAAATAAAATGAACAAAATAATCACATAAATTAAAAATGACACAACAACGGACCAAAAAAAGGCAACAAAATGAACACAAAAATCAATTAAAATAAGAAAGATGAGCAAAACAACCAAAAAATTGAACAAAAATACACAATACAAGCAACATATGGAGTGTAAATGAGAAAATGAGAAAAAAAAAGCCATAAATCTTGCAGTAAGCAATTCTTGAATATTTTACAGTAAAAAGTGTTTAACAATGTGTATTGTTTTCCATTTTCCTGGTTCTGACACTTTATTGATGACATGTAAGATGCACTTTACACTTTTTAACCTGCTGATAAATAACCTTTTCAAAGACTATATTAGTCTAGAATAAAATTTTTTTATTTTAGGCTGTTTTTTAAAAATGTAATACTCTTTTACTCTCACTCGAGTGCTTATGTTTGAGTGCATCTACTTCTGCCTAAGTCATTAAAATTATAAAGTACCAGTACTTTTACTGGAGTACTGTTTCTGTGTTCTTTACATCTGTTGACAGAGCAACACATTGAATCCAAAAATGTCTCATTTAACAGTGAAAAGTGGACCATTTTCCTGCCCACTGCCTAGTTTTGCTTGCTTGAGACACCATCCTTTGTCTACCACTGAGGAAAATGCTCCAAAGGAAAAAAAACAGATGTGAAAACAGCAAGATGAAGAAGAAATAATTTATGGAGATTAATTATAAATCTCTTCCTGGTTCCTGCAAGGTTTCAGGCATCTCCTTGATTCTATTAGCATAAGGCGGCACACTGGGTCAGACAAGGACTTGTAAAACCTAGTGCTGTTGATGTTGTTATGAACCAAGCCCAGTCTCTCAGTGACGTCATATTTCCACTGACATAATACTGCGCTAACATACTGAATCTAACAGACTTCTGGTTCGCTTATTAAAATAATCACCTAGTGTACCACTGGTTCACTAAAGGAACTGATACGGTGTCCACAGCGGACAGATCAATTAGCGGCTGAACCTCTCCAACGAGCATCAGAACAAGACAGCACACATACAGACACAGACAACGACACAGACATACATATAAGACCTTGTGGTTGTTACTAAGGAGATGTCAACAGTGTGAAAACATGAGGAAACACATGTGGAATTTAGAGACTGGATATCAACATTGTCACTCCTCCCAGCATATGTCATACCAAAAAAAAATCTCCCTGTTGTGCGAGGGCACTGCAAGAAAATAAACCAGTAGATTCAATGTTCCTACATATTTGAAAGCCTTAACAGAATCAGCTTCATTTAATTCATGCCTGGCTAGACTAAGAATACAGCTTCAACAGCATCATCAATATTTACACAAATGTCTTTACTAGTTTGACATCATCACTGAAAGGCACAATTAAACCTACAATATGGATTATCATCATATTAAAATATCTAGAAATAACTATGATATAGGGTGACATGGTGGTGCAGTGGCTAGCAAGAAGGTCCTGGGTTTGAATCAGATGCCGGGTTGGAACTTGTTCATCTTCTCCCCATGTCTGTTCTCGCCACATACTCCAGTTTCATCCCACAACCAAAAACATGCACTTGGGTTTAGGTTAATTGGTCACTCTAAATTGCCCATAGGTATAAATGCAAGTATGAATGGTTGTCTCCACATGTCAGCTCATCCAGGATGTACCCTGCCTTTGCACTAAGTCAGTACTGGATAGGCTACAGCACCCTCCCCAACCCTTGCAAGGATTAAGGGGTGAATGATGAATGGAAATGGATGAATGAATGAACTACAGTGCATCCTGCATGTATTCACAGTGCTTTGCTTTTTCCACAATTTTTTATGTTACAGCCTTATTCCAAAATGGATTAAATTCATTTTTTTCCTAAAAAAATTCTACATGCAACACCCCATAATGACAATGTGAAAAAGTTTTGAAATTGTTGCAAATTTATTAAAAAATAAAAAAAACCTGAGAAATCACATGTACATAAGTATTCACAGCCTTTGCTCAATACTTTGTTGGTGCACCTTTGGCAGCAATTACATCCTCAAGTCCTTTTAAATATGATGCCACAAGCTTGACACACCTATCTGTGAGCAGTTTGGCCCATTCCTCTTTGCAGAACCTCTCAACCTCTCAAGCGCCATCAGGTTGGATGGGAAGCGTCGGTGCACAGCCATTTTCAGATCTCTCCAGAGATGTTCAATTGGATTCAGGTCT
>JAQQAE010001330.1:0-25968 GCA_029823295.1 Pseudamia nigra
AATAAATTTACACTGTTATATAAGCTGAACACTGACTACTTTTCATTGTGTCAAAGTGTCATTTCTTCAGTGTTGTCGTATGAAAAGATATAATTAAATATCTGCAGAAATGAGTGTGTGTGGGGGGAGGAGGGGTGTACTTACTTTTGTGAGATACTGTATATGGACAGTACAGCGGAAGACGAAGGTGTTAGAGAGAAAGCAGACTGTGTTCTTTTGGTCTGGAGCTGATGTGATGATGGTGGGTGAGAACAGAAACCCTGCATGGGTTGCGCCGAGGTTAGTGCGAGAGACTGAAAAGGATATGAGGAGACAGTCTGGTGCTGAAATGTGTGGGGAAGAATCCGAGAAGAAAAAAAGAGAGAAAAGGCAGCAATTTTTGAGTGTTTTAGTGTTCTTGTAAGGCAGATGTGGGTGGTACTCAACCGCATTTACTCTGTTATATAAGCCTGAGTAGGTTTTTCCATGTAATTGTACTTTTGAGACTAGTTGTTTTGCAGCACACATTAAGGTTATTGAACTGTACAATTGTGATCATCTACTCAGTTTGGCTGCACAACTTGATAAGTAGGAGTAATTTTTATGCTTTGTGGACAGTCTCCAAATGATAAGCAGCAACATTTACATTATCACCCTAAAGCAGTGGAAATCTACAAAACAACAAAATATGCAAACATGAACAAAATAATCAAGTAAATTAGAAAAAATGAAAAACACCACTGTCAAAAAAAAAAAAATTCAAGTAAAAAGATCAAGCAAAAATGAACAAACATAAAGACAAAAATTAGGCAAAAATTAACAAAATAGCCAAGTAAATTCACAAAGACTAATAACATAACTGTCAAAACTGAACAAAAAGTGCAAACAAAACTGAATTCTGGAGTTTCTGGAGAGGACCCTGCAACACTGTCACAAGCATGCTCACTTTGTTTCAAATTTTGATGCTGAATTACAAAACTTAAGCATGAGTAGACTTGCATCTTGGTGCACACTTGTCAAGAAAGCAATAGATGAAGAATCGCAAGAAGAAATTATGTAGTTGCCCTTATAGAGAGATACAATACAATATCTACAATATTTCCACATCCCTGTACATCTGTCTTTGGGAGTATAAAGAAACTGAATTGTTTTGGCAGGTAATATGTAGGTAAATCAGTTTGTTGATCGGGCATCAACTGCTCCCCAGCCCAGTGTTGTGTCTATTAGGACTAATACCAGATTCTCTGAAAGTACACAAAGATACAGTACCGTTTCTCATAATGCTGGCTACATAGGCCATAATGACTAAATGGGTTAAGGCCGAATCCCCCCTGTCCAACTGTGGACGTCTCTGATATCTGATGTTGTTGTCTTGGAAAGGTTAAGGTACTGTATTGATGAGAAGGAAATGGGAGAGTATCCTGAGTATTTTGAGAATTCAGCGTGGATTGGAATGAACTTATGTGAACGGGATAAAGGATTGATTTGTTCATGGACAACAATATTGTCCGATAACTTCGTTTTCTCACTTTACTTGAGTTAAATGCTATATTTGATCATTTGGACTCATTGTGGAACTATTCTGGTCTTGCTCTAAATTGTAATTACAGTATCTATGTTACTTTTTTCTTTTTTCAAAAAACAAAATATGAAATATAAATTTATAACATAATCAAGAACACTAACAACATAAAAAAACACCAAAATGAACAAAATAATCAATTAACTAAACAAAGATGAATCCAAAAATTTCACAATCCAAACAAGCAACAAAATGACCACAAATAAACAAGAATAATTAAATTGATTAACAAAATAAAACATAAAAAATAAGAAAAAAATACAAGATAAAAAATGAGCAAAAATAAAGGACAATCAAATATATTAACAACAAAATGAACAGTAAATTAAAGTAATCGAGCAAATAAAAATGAATAATATAATAAGTCGAATAAAAAATGTTAACAGAAATTGAGCAAAATAAGCAACAAGATGAGCAAAAATAAACAAAATATTCTACAAAAAAAATGAAAGATGACAAAGAATCGAGAAAAAATTCCGTCACAAGTTGAAAATAAGCAATAAAATTAGCAAAATTAACAAAATAATAATGACCAATAAATGACCAATAAATAAATGGCCAATATTCAGTATCTACAAAATGAACAAAAAATTGCTGCAGAATTTTCCCCTTATCGTGGTGGAGGGGTGTGTGTGCCTGAGTGAACATAGGAGCGAGGTTGTTGGGGGCAATTAGCCCCTGGTAGCGTCTCCCAAGGCAAATTGAACCTGCATGATAGGTCAGACTGTGAGTGATTCAGAAGACCCTTATGACTATGCCTTCCTGTGGACCCACCACCTGCAGGAAGCGTCCTAAGGGTCCAGTGCTGTCTGGTTTGAGTGGCAGCTGAAGGCAGGGTCCTGGGTGGTCCAATCCCCGGTTGACAAAACTAGTTCCAACTGGGAGGAGGCCCTGGGGCAGAACCAGGACATGCTGGAGGGACTGTGTCTCTTGGCTGGCTTTGGAATGCCTGGGGGTCCCCACAGAGGAGCTGGAGGAGGTGGCTGGGGAGAGGGGGGTCTGGGCTTCTCAGCTTAGGCTGCTGCCCCTGCAACCTTGACCTGCATAAGTGGAAGACGATGAATGGATGGATAGATGAACAAAAAAATGTTCAAGAAGTGAAGAAGGAATGGACTTATCCTTTAAAAGAAACAAAATAATCAAGTAAATGGACAACAAAAATCCACAAAATCTCCAAAAAATGAACAAAACAATTGAAAACGTGTCTAAATTGACATATGCAAGTTTGTAGAGACACAAATTACACAAAAATACACCAGGTCACGCAAAAAAGACAAATCCCCTAAATCCCCTACATCCCCCTGAAATCTACACCTACAGTATGGGCGCAGGAGGATGTGTCTGTTGCTCTAATGCCTCACAGGTGTGAGTTAAAGTGTCACCCATTAACTCCTGAGGAAATGATTGTTTGTTTATGTATGTGTGTGTGCGTTTACCTGCTGCTCTACCCTTAGGATTTCATTAGTCTCTGCTTAACAACATCAGCACTAATAGACAAGTGTTATTGACATATGAGCTATGATCCATTCTCCACCTCTTCATCTCTACATGTGTTGATGCTCTCCCGATAAGCACGACTGGCTTTGATCGTGTTCATTAAGGGTGTTTATTTCCTTGACTTTCCCCGTGTTATTTACAGCCGAACGACTGTCTTTCAACAGGAGAACACAGAGCTGTTGAAGGTACGAGGACAATCTGCAGAATGTGCAGCGGTGGTGAATATATAAACATATTCAGAAGCCGTTTACTGGTTAATGCTAAAACTGCCCACATTGACCACAGGAGACGGGCTAATGGGTCAAATGTACCCAGGTATCATTTCTTGTCCACAAAAATATTTAACTCTATTATAATTATCTGCACAAAGGAATGTCTCCTGTATGCAGTTGAGGTTAAAATGATCAGCCTCCCTACAGTATTTCAAAACACTCTAGTTAATAAAAAAAAGTTTAATTTGCAAACAAAAACAATTATCTTAGGAAAAGAAAAATCATCAGGGTCAATATTATTAAGCCCCAGAAGAACTGACTTATTTATTCAAGCATCTGAGTAATGGTCTAAGTGTGTGAACTGAACTTAAACCTGAACATCTGCCCAATACTCACCTCAGGAAGGATCAGAAGTGTCGCTCTGAGAAGGATTGATGAGCGAGCGAATGATATGCAAATGATCAAAGTGGTTTCAAGCACCCAGAACTGGGTGAGAAGCATGGGGAACATTTAGAAACTAATGAAATGTTCATAGGGGGCTAATAATTTTGACCTCAACAGTATATAAAATTCACAAAGGTGGAAAATTCAATGTAAATAAACTAGAGACCAAAACCATTGTTCCAGGTTGCAATCATGTTAATTCAGCTCTAAATTTGGACATTTTAACGCGGGTCTCTGTTGAGATTGACTCACTTTTGGATTCAGCTCCCTGTGGACACTGATGGTACTGCAGTTTTTGACACTTCCATATTTGACCCACAAGGCAGCCAAGTATGGAACCTTTAAACAAACATAAGTTTGTTTAAAGGTTCCATACTGTAACTGCATGTTTATTATCTGTGCCTCTTCTGTTTCCAGGTCAGTTTGTTTATCTGTCTGTAAGATGAGTTACCCAAAAAACTACAAGACAGATTTCCACAAAATTTGGTAGAATGGTAGCGCTGAGGCCAAAGAAGAACCCTTTAATTTTGCGTTGGTGACCCATGGAATGTGAAATACAGCTTTTTTGACATTTTAGGTGACTTCTTAGTGGATAAGCACCTCTGTATTGTAGTAGTTAGGACATATTCCTGGTGTGCAAGTGTCCAGAGTTCAAATTCAGAGTCTCTTCCTATGTAGTTTACATGTTTAGCCTGTGTCCGACTGGCTGACTCAAATACACTTTACCTCCATCAACAAGGATATGTTTTCATGTCAGTTTGTTTATTTGTTTGTTATCAGGATCACAGAAAAGCTAGAAAAGCCAGCAGTTTGAAGAAAATTCCTGCATCTTACGAAGAGAGCGCTGGGTGAATAAAGAACCTTGGGGAGAGTCCTGTAGTTGGGTTTTGAGTTGTACTGTATATAAACTCTGAGCTGTGCCCAGTGCTGCCAGTCCAGAGAAAACCACACGTGTAAAAACAAGATGCAGTATATTTTTCTCACTCGTGACATCAATAGTAAGAACCAGGTATAGGTGAGCTTCAGTACACTAATCATGCCCCCATGAACCACTGGAATACTAAATCTGAAAAGGAAAAATTTAAATTTCAAAACAGTTTGGACCATGTCATACTGTATAACCTAACAGCCAGTATTGGACACATTTTCCCAGAGAATTGAGCAGAACGTGTGTTGTTGTGTTTTCAGTGACCTTGTCCCAGGTTACTTTGTCGATGACCTGTGGTTCAAACAATCAGTGTTTTCTGGTAAAAAGTTGCAGTGAAATCAGCATGTGAGAAAAAGAAATCCAAGACATACTGTTTACTGTATAGAGTAGCTATGTGTAGATATTCAGTACTGTGCAAAAGTTTTATGCTGCCTTGGGTTTGTTGTTTTTGCAGACAATAATGACTAGACATATGCATGATAGAACCAGAATAGATGGGAAATATAGAAACACACAATTCAGCATCTCCACAGTGAAGTGTGTTGTATCAAGTGCCACCTTCCTTCGTAATTAAAA
The DNA here is from genome assembly GCA_029823295.1 of Pseudamia nigra. Taxonomy (NCBI): domain Eukaryota; kingdom Metazoa; phylum Chordata; class Actinopteri; order Kurtiformes; family Apogonidae; genus Pseudamia; species Pseudamia nigra. Next base: position 5,219 of record JAQQAE010001330.1, read on the forward strand.
CATTTTGCACTGTTTGGATCAGAAAATAGGAGACCTAGCTCATTTAAACCAGGTTTCATTCTGCTGCACATGCCAAACAGTTCCTATTGTTTGGGTTTTGCTTGTCCATTTAATCCTGATTTTTATGTGTTTATACTGTGTACATTTTCTGTATTTTTATTTATTTATTTATTTGCAAATACTGTTCCCATAATAATTTTAGCATCATGTTCATTCATTTTTGTGGTTTTGCACAGTATTGTACATTTAAGTGTCAATCACCACCTGTGCTTTGGTCTTTGGTTTAATAATTAAAGTATCTAAAGACATATCTAAAGTGACATATCTTGCAGATCAACCTAAAAAGAATGCTGTTACTTGCAATGTTTAAAAATACCTTGAGTGAAAATCAATGCATTTCAGTGCAGGTAAATTAGACCCAATGGCTGCTATGGGTGTAAATACCCATATTCTCTGATCTGGATTTATACGGACGATATTCAAGAGGAAGTCCAAAAACCTGGGGGCTCCAGTACTTTATTAAACAAGAATAATGAACAATTAAAAATCAGCCATGGGAAAATTGGATTTTGTAGCTGTTTGTGTTTTAAAATCATAAGTAGACCTCATACTGTCTGTCATATAACCACATGCTTGTTCCATTGCTGCAAATGAGCAAAATCAATTAAATATTAAAAAATGAAGAAAATTGGCTAAATAATGAACAACATATCAGCAAAGGAAACAAAAATAATCAAAATAATCAACAAAATATCAACAGAGTAAAAAAGAAGAAAAATGAGCAACAGAGTAAACAGCATAATCAATAAAATATCCACAAAATGAGTGAAACAAGAAACAAAATATCATCAAAGTAAACAGAATTGAGCAAACCTAAGTATCACATGACTGTCAAATGACCACATGTTTGTTTCATTACTGCACTCTTAGATTTCCATCCAGACAAAGAGAGATTACCAGCATATTTATGAGACTGAAAGTGAAAAAAAGAGACAAAGGAGCTCTGTTCAAACCTCCTCAAATGAAAATGGATTCTCAGAGGGTATTATTCAACAGTGTGCATCTGTAAAAGGCATAGAAGGAATTCTGGGTGTAAAGAATTATGATATATAAACCTTTACTGTGGAAACACTCTGGTGTATAGCATGGCAAAATGTTAAGAGAATGACATTTAGTAGAGGGTTGTTCAGAGCAGCCAAGAGGTTGTGAAATGCTCATAGTGGCATTTACAGCAACCTTTTCCTGTGACTTTTTAAGAAGGGTTAAAACCACAGAGACGGAAAGATGGGGCTCAGTTAGGTCCTTCCCATTAATCAAACTCTGATTGCACTGGGCCACAGCCTGAGGGCAATTTCTCTTCTCACTCGTTAAGAAGTGAAGAGGAGGATGGGGCCGCGCACATAAAACAGCCAAGGTTGCTGCCTGGACTGATAGGTGAAATATTTGTCCTTTAACCAGTCAGCCCCGGGCCCAGACCTGCGACAGTGAGGTGCAGACAGGAGGCTGCTTGAACCACACTCTGAATCCCAAAATATGCTTCCTATACACAAAGGTTGATAGTACTCACATACAGTACACTTATTCTGTTGCATAACTTGAGTAGCTTTTTTCATGTGTACTTCTGGGAGTAGTTTTTCAGAATACTTTTACTTTTGCTCAGCTACATTTGGCCACAGATGAGTCATTATTACACATCCAGAATATCAACAAAATAAGCAAAAGCTAGCAAAATAATCAACAAACGATTAACAGAATGACCAAAACAGGTAATGTAGTCACCAAATGAACAACATGAGCAAAATAATCAATCAAATGTGAACAAAATTAGCAAAATTGGTTAAATAGTAGACAAAATATCCACAGAGAAAATGCAAATATTTAAAAATGATATACAAAATATGAAAAAAATGACCTACATTGGCTAAATAACAGAGAATATCAACTAGAAAGCACTCAAAGAGCACAGGCCTCTGCCAAGCAGCTCATTTTTCCCTTTAATGTGATTTACACCTAATAATAATAGGCCTACATTTATTTTATTGACATTATTGGATTCCATGACTATGAAAGCAAACCAGTAGGATTTGGAATCACATTGATATCATTATCAGTTCAGTAGTTTTTCCACAAAATTTTTCACATATTTTCATAATGGCGGTTTTCCCAGATCAAATTTTAATCGATTGGTCCTTATGCCATTTCCAACCTATCCTGGAAATTTTATCAAAATCTATCCATGACTTTTTGAGTTATCTCGTTAACAAACAGATAGACAGACACACACAAATGAAATGAAAACGTAACCTCCTTGGCTGAGGCAACAAAAGGAAAAAAAAAGTTTAAAAATAATAATCCAAGTAAAAATGAACAAAATGAGCAAATAGAAAAACTAGAAAGCACTCACTTGCAGGTCTGGGCCATTATTTGTTGCCTTTCAGTGCCAAATATTATAATGAATTTCACTGTTCTTGATTGTAGGATCCAGTATATTACTATTTATTATCAAATTATCAAATATTATATAATCAAATAATCAAATATCAAGTATTACCAAATTATATGAAATTCCATTCATAACTTTTTGAGTCATGTTAACAGTCAGACAGACAGACGGACAAACAAACAAGTGGGATGAAAACATGACCTCCTTGGTGGAAGAAATAAGCAGCAAAATAAACAGTATGTAAAAATATTAACAAAGCATAATATAAAATATTAACAAAATATAATATAGAAATTTTCACAAAATTTGTGAAAGGCGTGTGGTTTTTTTTTCTTCCATCGACTGGACTGGAAATTTGGTTGAAAACGTTTCGCCACCCATCCGGGAAGCTTCTTCAGTTCAGAACTGAAAAAAAAACCACACGCCTTGGATACTATGACCTGGATGACTGAGAATCTTCACAGACAAAAATTTGTGAAAAAAGCAACAAAATATCATCAAAGGAAACAAAAATTTGCAAAATACTCAACAAAATATTAAAAAAGGGACAAAGTTAACAAAATAATCAATCTTGTGAGGTGTAATTAATACATTAATTTATTACCTCACAAGTACTCTGCCCACCTCTGCTTATACACGTTTATCTACACCCATCAGCCTTATATGTTTTCATCAGGGTAGGCGTAGGCTCACTGCATAGACTCTGCAGGAATAAGGGCAACATCTGTCCCCGTCGCTCTGTGCTGTCGACTTTGACAAAGATTCTCCACAGTGATGATGAGTCTCTTGAGTTCTGTCAGTGGTGCATAAATGACAGATCCTGTGTAGTTTTATCCAGGGCTCAAGATGCACCTTTGTTCAGTTAAAACTGTGATACATCTAGTTTCATGGACTCTAACTCTATTATGCACTGTAATGTGTGAAATCCCATCCTATCCCTCTTTGAAGAATGCTGTTTTTAAACATTTCACCAAGAAAAATGATAATCACTGATCCATCCTTGCTCCCTTTTGTCCCTTCTACGTGTAAAAATCAGTCCGACTAGTTGTCACTGTGCTGAAAGCCCCCTGCTTCAACAAAGACACTTTCCTTTTCCCGTGGAGTTTTCGTTTTGAATTCATTACCACAGCACACCTCCTTAAGTGCCCACATTTAACCTGCTCTTAGAACTGACCACGTTGCGTGGGCTCTGTTTAAAGAAGGATGCAGCTTTCACACCTATTCCAGAAACACAGAGGATGGTGCCTGAGCTACAGTACTGTATCTCCAGCAGTGACACAGCACTAATGAGCTGCAGAGACAGGTTTAGTTCTATGAGTCTAAGCACATACAGTATTACATTCATCTGCAAGTATTTAAGAGTATGAAAGATGCTGCAGCTTGGTTTAGTGGAGAAAAAGCCTCAAAAATGGTAAAACATAACGACTGTATGTGTGCTTACAGTCATACAATCCTCCTGAATCCACAAGTGAGTCCAGACTAGAACTCAACCTGGTGACACGGATTTATTTAGTACCTGTTTTCCCACCATTTTGGCTAAAAATAATCAACATGACAAGTAAAATCGATAAAATAATCAGGACAATGAACAAAGTAATGAAGAAAATGAATACACTGAGAAGTAAAATGAACAAAATAATTGAGAAAATTGCGCAAAACTCAAAGTAAAATATATAAAAATGAACAAGATAATCAAGAAAATGAATAAAATTATCAAAAATGGATAGAATAATCAAGAACTGTAACAGGACAAAGGTGCTAAATGAGCACCAACAAACAACTTAATCAAAAAAATGAAACCCATGGACAAACAAAATGAAACAAATCAACAGAGTAATAAAGAACGGTAGCAAAAGTAGACATTATAATCCATAAAGCCGACAGAAATAATCAAACAAAAATAATCCAGTGAACTAACAAAGATGAAAGAGATAATATAAAAATACAAACAAAAACTAAAACGTCAATTAACAAAATAATCCAGAGCGTCAATCAAAGTAAATAAAATAATAAATAGTTGTAACAAAAATAACTCAGATAAGAGGCAAATTAACAAAATAACCAAAAAACTAAATAAAAACAAGGAAAATAAGCAAAAAAAGAATAAAAACAACAATGTAGGCAAGAAAATAATTTGCAAAATAATCCAGAAAAAGAACAGACATTAAGAAAACAAACAAAAGAAGAAGCAAAGCTAACAACAATATACAAAATCATCTAGACAGTGATAAATAAACTAAATAATTAAATAAAAATGAATACATTTATGTCATTTTTGCAACGTTGCTGTTTTTCTAGATGTTCTCACCTCTTGTTATCTGAAGAAAATAAACAACATAAGGAGTAAAGTCAACAAAATGAGTGCAATCATGATTAAAATAATCAAGAAAATGAGCAGAGTGAGAAGCAGAGAAACATAAATGGGAAATTGAGCAAAATTAGAATCAAAGTGAAGAAAAACAAAATGGTCAAGCGAATTGCAAAAAATAATGAAAAAAAAAACCAAAAACTAGCAAAATAATCAATAAAATGAACAAAATGACTGACAGTGAAGAGTAAAATCAAGAACTTTGACAGGACTAAAGTTGAAAATGAAAAACAATGAAGAAGATAATCCAGAAATTGAACAAATTGCACAAAAAAATGACAAAAATGAACATGATAAGCGACAAACAAAATAAGTAGAAATAAGCAAAACAAGCATGGAAATGAGCAAAAACAATAATGTAGACAGGAATACACAAACGAATAATACATAACATGAAATTAATAATAATAAGAAACAGAAATGAACAAAATAATTAAGAAATTAGACTAAAATATACAACATAAGAACTACTGTGTAACAAAAACTCAAATGTTTTTGCGTAAAAAAATAACAAAATAATCAAAAATCTGAGGAAAATTAACATAATTATTGAGAAATGCAATAAAAATGAATCCAGATATTATGAAAAACTAACTACAATGAACAAAATAATCAATAAATATAACAAAAATGAACAAGATGAGAGTCAGATGAATAAAATAACCAAAAAAGTGAGTAAAATAAGAAAGAAAATGAGCAAAAAGAGCAATGTAGGCAAGAAAACATGCAAAATTTCACAAAATAATCCATGAAATGAACAGAAATAAACAAAACAATCAAAAAAGGAAAAGAACAACTAAACAAAGTAATCAATAAAATGAAAAAAATGATTAAAATAATTGGGGAACTTGACAAAATTAATCAAAATAAAAAGCAAAATGAACAACAATGTAGTAAAAAAAATCAATAAATGTAACAGAAATTAACAAGATAAGAAATAAATGAACAAAATAACCCAAAAAGGGGGCAAAAAAGAACAAAAATGAACACAAAAATAAGCAAGAAAAGATTAAAATAGAAGAAACGGTGCAAAATTGTACAAAGTAATCCATTAAAAAAATAGAAATTAACTAAATAATTACAAAAATTGACAAAAACAAACAAGATAAAAAGCAAAATGAAGAACAATGTACATAGACAGTGATAAATGAAAAAAAATTGCTTAATTTTCGCATTGTCACTGTTTTTTACTAGATGCTACCACCTCTTGTCTTTACCATCAGCTAATGACTCCGTCATACCTCCGTTAAGCATTTCTCCACCTCGATTTGTGGCGGTGGGTGTTGACACGCCACTGCTGACATTTTGCAGCCACTGTCTCCCGGTGGAGGCGCACGGTCTGAGGACAGAGTGGTGCAGCTGCAGCGGAACACATATCCCGGGGCAATGCAGTCCCTAAACTCACTGAAGCACAGTCAAACGTTAGAACACCTGTCCTCAGAATAGAAAATTTATGAGCTGTACAAAATGGCACAGTCGTGTTTCATCACCTTTAAGTGTCTTTTGTGAAAGCGACCTTTAAAGAATTTACCCAGACACATCGCTACATAAAGAACCTGGAGATATTATTGACATCTGTCATTGATCACCCATCAGATTCCTAGTACAGCGTTCAAGTAAATGTATTACATTTGAGCTCTTATCACTCAAGTACAAGTAGAAGTACTCATAAAAAAAAAGTAAAAGGTATCTGATGAAAAGAATACTCGAGTGGTGAGAAACTTCATCACGTGGACTTTATTGCAACTTAATAATATTTTCATGATTATTTTTAATTACCGGTATAGGTTTCGTGGCTTATTTTGTTCCTTTTTTTAATTTTAACTTCTTAATTATTTTAATCATTTTTGCTCATAGTGTTGCTTATTATGTTGATTTATGTCAGATTTTTTAAAAATAATTTTGCTCATTTTTTAAAATTTACTTGATTATTTTTTTTCCTTTTTGCTTGTTTTGTTTCTTATTTTGCACAATTTACCTGACTGCTTTGTTCAGTTTTGTCAGATTTCTTGATGATTTTGTTAATTATCTGCTAATTTTGTCAATTTTGACCATTTTTTGTTCATTTTGTTGCTTCTTGTGATTATTTTTGTAAATTTTTGCTCATTTTGTTTATTAATTTTCACCATTTGCTTGTAATTTTTTCATTTAATTGATTATATTGCATTCCCTTTTTCATCACAAATGTAACTGAATAAGAGTAAAAATGCATCTGACAAAAAATACTCAAGCAGTGAAACATGTATTTTGGTTTATTTTATGATTATTTTTAATCATGAAAAATTGATTTTTTTGTGGTTTATTTCATTCCTTTTTTAACTTGTCATTGCTTGATATATTCATTTTTATTGATTTGCTTTTTTTTTGCTTATTTTGTTTCTTGTTCATTTTCTGACCTTTTTGGTCATTTTAATCATTTTGCTCATAATGTTGCGTATTTTGTTGGTTTTATGTTTGATTTCTTGATTATACTGGTTATTTTATAAATGTACCCGCTTATTATTTTTTGTTTCTTAGTTTATACAATTTGCTTGACTGCTTTGCTCATTGTTTGATAATTTCCTTGACAATTCTGTTAATTATTTCCTCATTTTGATCATTTTTTTGTTCATTCTGTTGCTTCTTGTGACTATTTTTGTGCTTTTTTTTCACTGTGTTACTTAGTTGCTCATTTTGATCATTTACTTGATTGCACAATTTTTTAGTTAAATTTAAAATTCTTTAGATTATTTTGTTCTCAGTTTTCATTTTTTTTGTTTTTTTTTACTTTTATGGAGGCGGAGCAAAATGTAAGTGAGTAGAAGTAATTTTTTTCCTCACAAACGTAATGAAGTAGGACTAAAAGTAGTGAAAGTGCCTGTAAATGAGTAACAGAGTGAGATCAGGGCATAAATATAGCTTCAGCACAGGTACAAAAACCATAGCAGCCGCACACAATGAATCCATGTCACATTAATTATCTCTGCTGCCAAAATATTTTCGCTTTTTAAGAAGCACACAGGGAAAATTAGATCCCTCATTTCTGTCATGCTGGAGACTGCGTTTGTATTGGCCCATCCGGTTCAGACAGAGAAGTGCCTAATCTGCAGGAGACAGGTGCAGACAAAGGCCCTTGTTTGAACAAAGTTGTTTGTTTGCGTGGCAGTTAGTTCACCTGTTGTACTTAAAGCAAAGCACAGCATGTCACTGTTTGGTGAAAGGTGTTCGCTGCAATTAGACTTTCAGTGTCTCTTTGTACTGGCGCAGGTGTTACAATAAGAGCAAGGGCTTCATTTTTACACCTGTCCCTTGTTAAGTATAAGTACACAATGCAAACAAAGACGAGCGTCATATCATAGAGTGGATTCAAATATTTACCCGTTTCTGACATGCTGTTTTAGTTTAATTACTGTTGAAATGTTTTCATTAATTCTGCGTTGACATTTATCAGAGCTAAAACTCATCTCGCCTTTTCTTAGAACGCGGTTTGGTCAATCAAGTCCATTGTTTTGCATGAGTAGACAGTCATTTCTTATTTTGTACGTTATGATGCTACACACCTGCGTGGCTTTGACTGCACCCAGGAACACTGTTGATGTCATTTAAAAAAAAAAGAAGACGCAATGATTGCTGCACGCAGATTATAGCTACAGACCCCACAGTGGGCTCTGGTGAACAACAATGAACAAATGAATCAAAAAATGAGACCAATGAACAAATAAAACAACACTAATGAATTGAGTAATCAAGAACATGAACCAGCATACACATAATAATCAATACAACGACATATTGAGTAAAGTCAACACAAATTAGAAGCAAAGTTCTTAAAAAACACACAAAACAATCAAGAAAATGGCACAGAAATGGTGCAAAATGTACTACGATGAGCAAATTAATAAAACAAAATGAAACCAATGAAGAAGCAACATGAAACTAATGAATAAAGTCATCAAGAACATGAATAAAAATAAACCTAATAATCAATAAAACTTACAAAAAAATGTAAACAATCCAATGAATTGACAAAGGTGAACAAAATAATTGAGAAAATAAAAAAAACAGTGATAAAATCTAGAAAATAATCAGGAAAACTGACCAAAAGGAACAAAATGACTGAGACATTTAACAAAACTGAATCCAGACGAGATGCAAAATGAGCAACAATCGACAAAACAATCCAGAAAATGGACAAACCTAAATGAAATAATCAGTAACACACATGAATGAGATAAGAGGCAAACGGGAAAAAAATAACTAGAAAAGGGGAGACAAGTGAGAAAAATGATCAAGAAAATTAGCAAAAAGGACCAGCTTTGGCAAGAAACCACACAAACTAATCCATAAAATGAACAGAAATGAACAAAATATGTCTAAATATGAAGGTTATCTGTCTCAGTTAAAACTGCAGGAGCAAATCAACACACATAAATGCAGTATAGCACAGCAGTTAAAAGCTTGGGCACACCTTCTCCCTCAGTGTCTTCTTCTTATTATTATTCTTTTCTACACAGTACACTGATACTGAAGATATCCAAACTATGAAAAACATGCATGGAATGATGCAGAAAACAAAGCAACCACAAATATGTTTTCTGTTATAGATCGTCTGAAACGCATGGCATTCTCTTGTCAGATTCATGAGGCAGTCGTCAGTTTTTCAAATCACAATTCGACCTCGTCAAGACTTAATCTGGGGCAGATCTTCAGTTATCGTAGCCCTGTTAGTGCTTCTACAACTACTGTACAAATCCAATTGACGAGAAAAAGACCCTCACTTAAGTAAAAAGATTTTAAGACGTGAAGGTCCTGCCCCCCCCCCAATAAAACACTTTAGATGATATGCAGCTTTTTTGTCTGTAAAAGTCCTGCATTTGGTCATTGTTGGTTCATTTTATTATTGTTATTTATTCATTTGTGTTGACTTTTATAAGCTTATGTTCATTTTGATTCAATACTTATTTTGTTCCTTTTTTTTGTACTTTTGTCGCTTTACTCATTTTAAGTTAATTTTGTTGCTTGATTCTTTTCATTCAGTCATTTATTTTGTTGATTTTGTTGTTGATCTTCTTCATTTTTCCTGATTAGTTCACATATTTTTACACATTTTGCTGCTTATTTTTGCTCATTTGTTGATCTTGATCATTCCTGTTTATTTTCATTCTCTTTCTTGTTTATTTTGTTCAATTTTTCTCATTTTCTTGGATAGTTTGTTTGTTTTTCCTAATTTTTTGGGTTATTTGGTTCATTATTATGCATTTTCTTGGAAAATTTGTTCATTTTTTTCAGTTTCTTTATTATTTTGTTAATTTGTATGCATTTTCTTGATTATTTTCTTCCCTTTGTTAATTTCCTTGATTATTATGTTCATTTGTACTTATATTCTAAATTATATTGTTCATTATGGATTTTTTTTTTATTATTTTGGTTCCTTTTTATGGATTGTCTTGATTATTTTAAAATTTTTGTTCACATTCCTGAGTATTTTGTTAATTTTTACTCGTTTTCTTAATGATTTTGTTCATTTTTACATTTTTCGTGACTATATTTAGCTTCATATGCTTATTTTTATTTGCCATTTTTAAAATTAATTTTCTTGATCATTTTTGTTCATTTACAATTATTTTGTCCCCTGCAATTTTCAGATAAAATCTGCGTACAGTAGATGAATTATATTACTATTACCTATAAATGTTTTTATTTTAGTAGGATTGTGTATTCATGGTTTAAATTCCCCTTTATGTTAATGACCTTGTGCATTACTGGCCACTATGCAGTGATGCAACGTGTTGGCGTGTGTTCTGTCTGTCTGTCTGTGTTCTCCTGCTTGTATATTTATGGTTGTAAAGTTGGTGGTTTCTGAGGTTGATCGCTCGATCAGACTCCTCCGCTCTTCCAGAGACGGTCCTCACAAGAGCCAGTTTCATCACAGCGCTTGACGGTTTTGGCAGCTGCGCTCGGGGACGAGTTCAAAGTTCTTGAAATTTTTTGGACTGACTGACCTTCACTTCTTAAAGTAATGATGGACTCTTTTTGTCTTTACTTAACTCAGTGCTTCTCGCCATAATATGGATTTGTACATTAGTTGTAGTCACACTAATAGGGCTCCTGACTCCATACCCACCTTTCTTAAGCACAAGAAAAAAGCATATCAAGCACACAAAATAGCTCTAATTAGCTCTTGAAAAGGCACACAAAAAGTTTCAGCTGACTACCTTATGAATCTGATGAGAGAATGCCATGAAGGGGCAAAGCTGTCAATCAAATGTGTCTACTAAAATATTAAAATGTTCTGGGTTGTTTAATGTTCTTTTGTTTACTGCATACTCCATACATATTTTTTCACAGCTTGAATGTCTTCAGTATTATTGTACAATGTTGAAATGATAAATATAAAGAAAATTCACTGAGAGAGAATATGTGTCGAAACTTTTGACTGGCAGAGTATGTTACTTCTCGAATGTTGCTCTGGAAAAAAATGAGCCATTTCACCAAACTGCCATGTTAAAGCATACATTAGAGTCACATCTGTGAAATCTGTGCTAATGACAGCTGTCAGTGTGTTTAACTTCCACACTGATCGTTGGACAATTTTACCCTGTGATGTTGTACATTTTCAAAATAAAGAACATAAAAGTGAGTCGAATTCATATTAGTTCTCAGACCAACTTCAATTACAATATGCTAAATGTGAATTATGGAATATTTGCTCAAAAATCCTAAAAAAAAAGATCAAGCACCATAGCTTTAAAGGAGACATATTGTGACATAAAAGGTTTATTTTTTCCTATTATAAAACAGATTTGGATGTTAATTAATCAAAAATTGCATTTGAAGGAAAAACAGCCTCTTTTCAGATAAGTGGACCTGAATCAAGGCATTTGGGATGGCTGGATATTTATTATGTATAAACACCATCCTCAGTCAATTTTCCCAACCCACCGCAACCATGCCCATCCTGAGTGGGACAATGTGCCAGGGGTCTCATGATGGGATCCATGGCACACAGGAAAAAGGTGCGGTCAACAGCGGCTTGTTGACATTTAAAGCAGCACACACTGAAACAGCCCACACAGACCTGTCAAAATGAAGGATCTGTTGTGTTTTTTAAAATACATATATAGTATGTCTCCTTTAAATGAGTCTTCATGTTTATACTAACCTATTACAGGTTTAATCAGTGCTTACAACAGCACTGCTTTGAGGGAACTGATGACTGGGTCTAGCTGGCCATGTAAGTCAAATTATAAATGTGTTATAATATGTAATCAGTTTTAAATGTCATGATGTAGATGCCAGTCCAAACACAGAAACACTGCATGTGATGTATGCACGCGTTTAATAACAGATGTTTAAAGGGGGAAAAAAACGTGGAACCAATGGTTTAACAGCATATAACCCATTTACTGCTGCCTCATTTACATCACCAGCTGTGAAGTCATTGTTGTCGAATTAACCGCCCATACTTAAGAACAGCAGAAGAGGGAAAACAAGGCACTGGGGTCCACTGGGAGTCAGGGCCGGTCTCTAGATTAGAGGGAGATCCTCTTAAAGGCATCATGCAGACAGGATATTCTGTCTTGTTCCCTCCTCCCCACAACATTTCCTCTGAGACCACTGATTTAGCTGGAAGGAGGCTAGCTAAGATCCTCTTTGTCCAGATGCACACACACATACACATCTGAAAACAAAGCCCAATTGAATACATCCATGCCACTGCACAAAGGAACAATAGCTGGTCCCTAGTGTGCATGAGGAAAAGAGTGAAAGAGTATGATGTTGTTGTCATATGTTTGTCTTACACAGTGAGTATTAAGGCTAACAACAACCTTTGAGTTGTGTGTGTGTGTGGGGGGGGGGGGGTGCAAACAGTTACACATGCAGACAGTCATAAGACCTTCACAGATATACTGTATGATCCAACAGTGGCTGGAGTTTCCTTAGTAACAGTGTGTAGTCTCACACTGTCAGAAATGCAGCCCTTCATGCATATACTTTCACAGAGCATATGGCCATAATATCTGACGTGCTCACACCAACAACCGCCCAGCCACAGCTTTCAGTCACACACATAATACAGAACATACTGCACAAAGTGATCTACACACACTTACAATGTCATGTCAGACAGCTGAAGCCTCTCCTCCGGCAGCCAGCGTGGGGAGCATTAGCTGCCTGGAGAGCACACACACTCACACGATCTTTCTGTGAGGCCTATTAGTCACAGACCACAAACACACATACAAACTCTGCCCCAGTACCCTGATTTTAAAAACTCACAGGGGATGTCTGATGCACACAGACATGCACAATTGCCCACCTGGGGCAGCCTCAATTTAGCATGGAGTCAGTTATAAATGCACTAAAAAGACAGAATATTCATGTGTGTAAAACAAAAAGCACCACAAGGATAAAGCAATACAAGAAGCTGGAAATTGAGTTGTATGTACAGGCTGAACAAATACTTCCACTTAGCATCCATCTTTTGTAAATTTGTCCAAATGGCTTTAGAACATGAGATCAGTGAGGCTTTACTGCAAATGGACTCACTGTGTAATCTGTAGCTTTGAAGAAACAGAAGTGCAAACAGTAAAGCAATACAGTGCAGCAAGGGAGAAACACAAGACGACATAAGGTATGGAATTAGAGCCACACAGGAAAACAGGAGTATAAACGTGTCAATATATTCACAGCAAAGCCAATACCCAGTATTTGGTTCAATAGCTGTAAGAAATCTTATTAGGGCACATTTGCAAGATTCAAGGGCTTGTTAGTCTGTGTTTTGACATGGAGGAAATGTCTTGGGGGTGAAACTGCAACATCTGCACACTCAAAAGCACGCACAGACACACAATATGAGCTGAAGACATATTTCGTTGAGCGTGGAAAAAATAGCCCCCACACCAAGCAGTGCAACACAAAGAAATCAGTCCCACACACGTTAGACCTGCATGCCGTTTTTTTCTGCAGCCGCTCATTCTCTCTCCCTCCCACTCGCTCTCTCACACAAAAATACACCCAAACTCTTTGTCTGTCCCTCCCCTACGGTTGGATTTTAACAACATGTCTTATCTATTATTTATGACCACATTAAGGGATGACACGAGATTAAATCATCACACCTAAAAGTGAAGATTCAAGCTGACAACTGTTTACTGTGACCGTATAATATTCTTGGAACCTCTTCAGCTCCAGTACCATGAAAACTGACTTTCATACATGATCCAAATGAATCCCAGATGAAAAGGCAAAACAAAGAATACCCATCCATAAATCCACTCAATGGGCCTTTCAGAAGCCATAAAGCTATATAAAGGAGAACGGTAGCTGAGTTAGCCAAGTGACATGATTAATTCAATGTCACTGATCCAACAGCAAGAAAAAGAAGGCACGTTCTGACTCTAAATAACATCAATCCCAGAGATACAACCACTGCAGTCTAATACAACACAGGAATCAAAACACAACACTGAGCTTTCGCCTCTTGAGCACCACCGAGTCCATTTTGTTCAGAGGGTGGACTGACATAAGTTTACCAAAGCTAATTGATGCTGCTGTGAAAAAGGAACAACACACTGACAGATCACCAGGCTTGTGAATGGGATAAATCCCACGCAGGGCAATGCCGCCTTGGGCCAAATAGTGTATAACACTGTTGACGCTATACAGCTACCTATACAGTAGCTCCTGGATCCGATATGGATTTTTCATAAAGTCTTTATGGCCTGGATGCAGATGACCATTTCACTGCCTCCCAATACTGTGGAGATATATGAAGCCTATTTGGCTTAGGGGAGGTCAGGAGGCACGAGAGCATCAATAATTCATATATGCTGGAGTGTGTGTGTGAATGCCTGTGGGTGAGTGTGAACAGGGGTGGGATCATGTGTTTGTGTACTGTGTTAGGGTTTCTATGTCATCACACCAGCTTCAGTTGTGAGCTAAAACAACACCTGCTCGACCAAGTGGTTATTTTCATATTTCAACCTCCATTTATTTTGAACCAAAAAAGAGATCAGGGTTAAATCCACTAAACTTAAATACAAAAATAAGAGACTCAAATTGAAATCAATATATGAATACAATTTACACATACATCCAGTGCTGTGGAGCAGGATGACAGCATTGTGAAATGGCAATACTCTTGATATGGCAAAAGGGGAGCTTGAACAAGCCAAATGGTTTGTTTAGGCAACCGGGTAGCCAGCTGGGACTGTCAGGGTCTATGAGTCAGTGGCTTAAGGTTCAGATCTGTGGTATGGTCAGTCCCGGATCTTAAAGCTAACAGTAAAAAAATAGAAGGGAGACTTTTCCAGAGCCATCCCAGATCCTATCTTTCATCTTTCCCCACATCTCTCCCTCTGCCGGTCTCACCGTCTGGTCTGCCGCAGCAGACACTCTATGCAGAGAAGGGGCAAACTCCATTATCCCCACAAATTAAACAGAAAACCAAACCGAGCTGTGCGCTATGTGGGGGTTGTAAAGGTGATTGTTTTCTGTTTAGGGCAATGGGTTTTGTAGAAATCGTGTCCCACGCTGCACGAATTCTAATCTGAAGGGGCGTTGTCTGTTTATATGGCCGCTCTCTTTCAGTTTTCAACACTCTGTAATTGGATGGAAATTCCACCGTGCGCCTTTGGTCCAGACGCAGCTCGGGGTCCATCTGTGACATACAGACAGTCCAAAACCAACAGGTCCTTGTATGTGTGTGCGTCTGTGTGCTTGCGTGCGTGTGCGCGAGTTCGGTTGTAAGTACGCGCTTATGCGTCCGTGCGCTTTGGCAAGAGGAGGCAGCGGAGAGGGTTGGAGGAGGGGGATATCAAACGGAATCCCTGATCACTCCTTGCCCCCGTTAACCAAAGACAGCTCTTTGAGAATTCCACTGGCGTCCACTCGCCTCCTTTCTCGGATCATGTCCTCCAGGCTGCGAAAGACCAGAGTGTGCACCCCGCTGCCGGACAGATGCACTTTGAGGAAATACTGCTGCTCCGCTGAGTGCGCCTCTCCCCCGGCTTTGAACTCCCTTTTCCCAAAGCGGCACCAGGCTGCGAAACTTTCCGAGTTGGTCCAGCATATCTCCTCGCTGCTGAGGCCCACGTGTCCCACTGCGTTCTGCATCACTAGATCGGGAGGAAGCGGTCGGTACCGGTACCGATTGTTGACTATCCTCCCGTGACGGCCGTTGCTGAGCTCAAGCAGACTATCCTTGCGGATTTCTCCCTTATACAGATGAATGACCTGGTCATCCTGCTCGTAAATGGCCCAGTGGGGGGCTTGCGCGGTGGCCACCAGCTCCAGCAGGTCCCCCGGTTTGCACATAGTCAGCAAAGTTTTGGCCGAGTACACATTCAAGTCCTCGTTCTCCCGGAGCTTGGAGAAGATGCATTCCTGGGAGCAGAAGGCTGAGTACTCCACCTCGCTGACCGAAAAGGGTCCCTCTTCGGCCGGGCTGTGGTCCTTGGTGAAGCCGCAGTCGGACGGAGTGCGGTCGTCCACCTCCTCCTCTTCGTCAGAGAAGAAATAGGCGACGCCGACCCGAAGCTCGTCCTTCTCCAGCCCGGACGGATCCCCCGTGGGCAGCTCGCTGTAGTTGAGGTGGGTGATCCGATCCAGTTGATTTCCCATCAATGACCTGGCAAGGCAGAGACATGGACTGCAGTGTCTGGGAGATAGGAGAGGGCAGATAGACAGAAGATGCCAAAAGCGAGTTAGTAAATATGTTAATCATTACAAGACAATACACATTATGCACCAATGCCCGGCTCTATTAAAATCCCTTTGGAGAGTACAGAGAAAAGGTAAGAAAGCACTCAAACACTTCACAGCACAGCTTCAAGAGCTCTCTTGTGATACTGAGCCAAAAGAGTACACTAACACAATCAATGATGCACTGCCCCTTGCTCCCTTCACACCCATTAGTCAATCATTAATTCCACTGAAATGCACACGGAGCTTAAGGTTCCCACAAGCGAGGAAACAAACACACAGCTTCAGACGTCAATCTCGCATCTTGACGCGTGGCGCAAAATGTAAAAAAAAAAAAAAAACGGACGTGGAAGAAAAAGATACCTGCGCGCTTCCCTGGCAAATGGCTAAATATCCGTGTAGTCCATTAGTACAGCGGGCTCCACGGACCCCCTGTTCTCCTTTTTGGTCTTCTTTCCTCTTTCTTCTCACACTTTTCTGTCACTCTTCCCTCGCGCACTCGGCGCCCCGGCTGTGGTGCGTCCTACTACTTCCCTTCTCTTGGCACCAGCTCCATTTAAGTACCAAGGAGAGCTCCGCCTCGCCCGGCGCGCTCCGCCTTCTGTCACTTTTACTGGACCGGATTCAGAAGTCCATTAGCACCGAGCCAATGGCAAGCGCGGAAGGATGTGTCCGTCAGCCGCAAGAGCCAGTCAGGTGTGCGCAGGGCGGCTGGCGGCGGTAGGCGGCTGTTACCGTGGCATGGATTTTGTTGTCAGAGCTGTGGAATTCTCTACATGATCAGCTTGGTTCATACAGGCAAGTTCAAGGCAAATCCGATAACAAGCTGTATATCTCAAGAGAAGCACACGAGGATGATTCAGAATCCAGTTTTTATTGCACTTTAACACCATGTAAACATTTCTCTACTATCCCCCCAAATTCTTAGACATACAGTATACAAACATTTTATATGCACACTGTTGCTGCTGAAGTGACAATATGTTCCCACCTATCTGAATACATCAGACTTCAGGTCCCATGGGTGACTTGTAAATTCTTACCACCTGCTCCAGTAGCTGCACCACATCTACTGCGCTGCACACAGCGATCCAGAAAATGAAGAGAAATGAAGAAAATAATTAAGAAAAGGAACGCAAATCAGTAAAATTAGTACCAAAATGAGCAAGAAAATAAGCAAAAATGAACAAAATAAGCAATATGGGGTAAATTATCTTATTAACTTATATATTATTACCATCTGCACTAGGAGCTATGGAGTAAGTGGTAAGAATCTACAAGACAATTTGTTTATTTTGTTGCTTGAACAGAAACTAACAAAAAAAATCAAGAAAACAAGCAAAAGTGAGCAAAGTCATTTGCAAAAGGAAGACAAATGAACAAAATAACCAAAGAAAGGAGCTAAATTGAACAAAATAAGTCATTTATTGGGCAAAAATGAACCAAATAATCAAGAAAGTAGCAGACATTAACAATAATATTCAAAGGGAAGGGAAACGAACAAAATAATCAAGAAAAGGAGGAAAAATGAACAAAAGAAACAACAAAAAAGAGCTAAAAAGAAAGACATAATCAATAAACAAGTGGAAATGAACAATATTGTTCAAAATGAATAACACTTGCATTTCACTGAAATAACTAATAGATTAGAAAAAATAAACAAAATAATCATGAAAATTAACAGTAATAAAAATTTACAATAATAAAAATGAAACAATTACCCAAAAATACAACACAATAATGAAAATAGGCAGAAATGAGTAACATGTCTTGCAAGTAGATGCACAATATCTACTGCATTAAAAAATGCAGAAAATGAACAATATAATGAAGAAAAGCAACAAAAAATAAGCACATAAGCAACAAAAATGAACAAATAGCAACAAACTGAGCAAAATAAGCAAAAATGAATAAAACAATTTGCAAAAGTAAGAGAAATAATAAACTTACTACTGAAAAGAGCAACATAAGCAACAAAATAAACAAAAAAACATGTAATGAATCAATAATGAACAAAACAGTCTGTAAAACAAATAAAATGATTAAGACATGGAATTCACTTCACTAAAACAACCAATTAAATTAGGAAACAAAAGAACAAAATAATCAAGAAATGCAACAAAAATGAACAAACTAAGCAACAAAATTAGCAAAAAGAACAAAATAAGCAACAAACTGAACAAAAAACCCGATGTGAGGAAGAAAATGAGCAAAAGTGAGCAAGCATTCTTGTAAGTAGCTGCACTACATCTACTGCATTGAACGAAATAATCCAGGAAATGAATTAAATCATGAAAAAATGCAAAAGAATGACCAAATTAGAAATAAAATGAGGAAAAACGAGTAGAATGAGGAAGAAAATAAGCAACAAATTACCAAAGTAATGTGCTAAATTATGAGCATCACTATTAAAATGAACCAAATAAGCAGCAAAATGAGCAAATTCTCCACCGGCTCCAGTAGCTGCTCTACATCTACTGCTTTCCTACCAGCATCACGTATTCTCTCGTCTGTCAGAGTATGCTTGTGCCTCGTAGAGAAGGGAGGGGCTGGAGGCAGGTATATGTAGTATGTGTGCAACCAAACAAAGAGCCATCAGGGAGATGACTAAAAAAAAAAAGAAAGAAATTTCACATCTGAAGATTTCAGTTTGAGGTTCACTTTTGCCGGTATGTAAAAATAAATGTAAGCACACTTGTGTCACCTCAATATGCAGGCTCTCAGATAAGTGTAGCCATCTTACGGTTTATATCAGATCCCTCTCAATGGAGTGCTTCCTCTAGCTACATCCATATTGGAAATCTATTTTTTTCTTTTTACTGGCAGCATCCTGAGAGCTCTTCGGAGTATCTCTCTTTTTTCTCTCTAAGATGGTTAGAGATAGTAGCTCTCCAGTTGGTGACACAGAACGTTCCTGGGTCTTTGTTTCCACTGGTGACAGGCAGAGCGGATGGTGGCTTTTCAATAGGTGAGATATGATCGTATGGATTCACACACACACACACACACACACGCAAACACAA
Organism: Pseudamia nigra; assembly: GCA_029823295.1. Taxonomy (NCBI): domain Eukaryota; kingdom Metazoa; phylum Chordata; class Actinopteri; order Kurtiformes; family Apogonidae; genus Pseudamia; species Pseudamia nigra. Next base: position 24,738 of record JAQQAE010001330.1, read on the forward strand.
ACAAGCATGACTGTGTCCTTCTGTCTATTCAGAGGGCAGGACAATGGAAATTTAAAGCAATAACACCGTATTTTTGTGATTTGCTTTGTTGTTTTGTCTATGTTTGTTCCCTTCGTGAACTTATGTGGCAAGGGCACAAACGGATGTCTCGATCATTCACCACAACACGCAGACTAAAGCAAGGCCAAATAAGAAATAATATGAGCAAAATGAGTAACAAAATGAGCAAAAATAAGAAAAATCAGCAACAAGCGGAGCAGAAGGGAACAAAATGATCCAGAAGAAGAGCAAAAGATGAACAAACTATTAGGCAAAATGAAGGGGAATGAACAAAATAATCATGGAAATGAACAACTATCAAAATAAACAATTACCCAAAAATGAGAAAAAAATGAACATATACATTTGCAAAATGAGGAGAAACTAACAAAAATTTCAAGAAAATTAGCCAAAAGGAAAAGTTTTGCACAAAGTTTTGCAGTCACAAATATGAAAAAAGAAGAAAGTTTTTCAAAAATAAAGAGAAATGAAAAAATAAACAGGAAAATTAACAAAAATAAACAAAATAAGCATAATACTGTAAAGGAAGAAAAAAGAAAAAGACATAACCAATAGAACAAAGAAAATAAACAAAATAGTTCATAAAATAATCAAGAAAAGGAAAATAAATAAGTGATGAAATTCGAAAAAACAAAATAAATAATCAAGAAAATGACCATAAAAGAACAATACAATCAATAAAATAAGCAAAAATGAACCGAATAATGACAAACATAAGCAAAAATGAACAAAGTAATTTGCAAAATGAAGGTAAAAGAACAAAATAGTCAAGAAAAGGAACAAAAATTAGTAAAACAAGCAACAAACAGAGTAAAAGTGAACAAAGTGCTTCAGAAATTCACATTTGATGAATCCTGAAGGGGACAAATCCCCTCCATCTCCCTGAAGTCTAATACTGTACATACAGTGGCTTGCAAAAGTATTCATACCCCTTGGATGTTTTCACTTTTTATTGCGGTATAAAATAAATCATCAATACAATTTGCCTTGTTTGACAACAATTTACAAAAAACAACTCTTTGATGTTAGAGTGAAAACAGATTTCTACAAAAGAATGTCAATAAATAAAAAATATATGATGAAAAACTAGTGACTGCGTAAGTATTCATACCCTTTAACATGACTCACCTAAATGGACAGAGGTTCAGACAAATGGTGCTGGTCGTCTGAC
>JAQQAE010001331.1:0-25962 GCA_029823295.1 Pseudamia nigra
TATGCCAGATCAAACATGCGAATCATTGGTATTTCGCTGTGGCGACCCCTGAGGGGAGCAGCCAAAAGGAGAACAACTTACTACCTGTCTCATCAAGCCACATTGTTTGTTTTGGTATTTTCTGCTCGTCTTCCTGATGTCTTTGTAAGAGGGTCAGTGGGTTTACATCTTGACTCATTGCATCTCAATGTTCCACCTCCTTCATGTTTCTCCACCACCCCCTCACTCCCCACTGTGGTTTGGTGTATTTTATTTCCGTCGTCAACCAAATGAGGGTGAATCTTCTGTCTTAACCACACATACTTCCTGTCCAAAAGACCTAAGCCTATGCAAAAAGCCCCCGGACTCGCTCATACACTTCTAATAAACCCCGGAGCCTTGCTGTTTCACTTGACTTAGAAATGCAGTACTGTGTACATTATCATGATCGCTCTTTCACACTCTAGCAACTTCAGATCTTTCCCTTATCCAGGCACATTTGGTCAGTATCTTTAGCCTTCAGCCAGATTTCATGCATTTTTGAAAGCAAACATTTATTTTCCACACACTGTCCTGAATCCACGGCTTTTTAGTCCCTCATTCATTTGCTACCAGTCTTGATCCTATCTCATTTGATACACATTAGGGTGTATCCTTTATGTGTGTCCTAGTGTGTGCTTAACAGTATTCACATAACACATATTCACATGCAAAGTAAATCTGCGGAGGTGGAGGTCTGGGGAGTAGGAGATGAAATGTATGTCATTTGACACTGATGAAAAAGCCACAAGTTTAGTTTTGAGACCAACAATAAGTAAAAGTTAATGTTGCTTCCCTCTGTTCTGTTATTTAATCTGGGGAAAGGAAAGAGAGGTGAACTTAAATTTTATGTTGGTTTGGTGATGGATAGTTGAGGAAAAGAACAGAGACACGATCACGTATACAGACTTTTAGTGTTTGTAACAAATAAAAGTTCCCCCAGCTCGCGTGTCTAAAGCCTGTGTTCTGTGGGTTTTAACCAGCTGCCAACTCTGAGAACAATCACATTTGTCTTTTTTTTTTTTTTCTTTTTTTTAAATCAAATTGTTTTTATGGTAGTGGCCACCAGCATTTTTGTTTTTAGAAGACCGTCATGCTGTGCTGCCACACCAAGGACATGGACCAAAACTAACAAAACAAAGTTGGCTGGCTTGTCATAATGCCTTATGTTTTGAGATGTCTGTCAGCAGTGCAACAATGATTACAAAGAGCAAGCTGTGTAAGTGTCTGAAACTGGAATGTATTGTCACACCACTGCAGCTCTAGCATGGCTGTGTCTGGCTACTGCTGTACAAAGACCTCTTTGATGCAGAAATAAACACACAAACAGACACATTTATAAACTGAGGGATATACCTCTAGTTCTTTTATGCCTCAGCACTGGAGAGAGTCTGGACTGGAGGCATAATTTTTTATATCCAGTCCATTTGCAGTCCATCTGTCTGCATCTCGCTATTGTCATGGTGGTATCTCAGGAACTTCTTGAAGGTACAGTGCTTAACAAATTAATTTGACCATCAACCAATGTAAGGTTTATGCCGTGACTGCCATAAATGAACAGTATTGGCAATTATTTGAATAATTTTTTATATTTCCTTTATGTTTCCATCAGTATGCAGATGCTGTTTAGTCGAAATTATATATTTTATTCTAAAATATAATCGTTGTTATCCATGCATTTTTGACACACAGCAACAAGGTTCTGGGTTTGAATCTTGGGGTCTGTGTGGCGTTTGCATGGTGTCCTTGTGCCTGCGCAGGCTCTCTGCAGGTACTCCGGTTTCCCCTGCACTCAAAAACCGTGTACTGTGCACTGTTAACGTGACAGCAATTAATTAGTTTCCCACAAGGGATTAATATAGTATAAATAAATAAATGACATTTAAAAATGAGGTATAAAATTGTGAATTGAGTGTGACATTCCTCACTATTGTTCAAAATGATAAAACATGGAGAACTCATTGAAAAGGAGAGCATCTGCATTAAAGCACTTCATAATGCTGGATGATCTATAAGAGTAATAGAACAGGTGGTCTAATAAATGTATGAAGCACTGTATCGCTACAAGTTTGACACAAAACATTACTTTGGACCAAAGATGGAAAGACTGATTAGACTTGATGCTGAAAGGTCACTGATGTCACAAAAAACATTTGTGGCCATTACTCAGGACCCTATATGTTAATTATTGCAAAAATTCACACAAATGTGAAAGTGATAATAGTTGATACGCAAAAGAGCAGCAACTTAATGTTCAGCATTATGTTCTCTCTGGCCATTATTCAACAACATATTCCTGTATAAATAGCCTTGAGGTGAAGTCAGCATGTTGCTGAAAATGATTCAGTGGAATCATACACATCTGTGGTGAGAACTTGCATTTTTCCAAAAAAACTTAATACCGCTTTATTAAATTCCTTCAGAGTCTTTAAGTCCTCCCTGTATGAGTCTGAACAGGCATGGATATAAACTACAGAGGCATACAACCGTGAGGTGGTAATTCTAGTTTACTTATTAAACCACAATCATTCTCTGACATGCACATTCCATAAAGATCTGTGATCTCTGGCTTTTTTCTGTTGGTAGTCTGTGGAAACGATGTTGATGTGGCATTTTGTCTGTTCTTTGTAAATGATGATAGACAATCTATTTGCTATTAAGGTTTCTGGCCATCTTGAATTTTTTCTTCATACATTGCACAATGTAAATGCAATAAGGTGAGGCTTAATGTTTACTTGCATTGTTGCTTATCTTATTTTACTAATACCATCCTCCCTTAGGTTGCTATGGTGTTGCCGCAGATGACGTGAGTGAGCAGTGGTCATGTGATCGATGTACTGAAGGAAGCTTTACAGCAGTAAGACTAATTTCTTTCCTTCGACAATGTCACCCCCATGGCTACTTCGGTGGTTGCAACATATGTACACTATTTAAGCTTGAACTCATGCAACCCACTCCCATAGAAGAGTTTAGATGTGTACCACCTGGTAACATGCATATGATGATACAGTAAATACACTTTGTAATTATCTAAACAAATGTGACTGTGGTATTGATGTGATTTATGGCCTTTGTCTTATTTCTCCCATGAAGTAACATTTTAAATATAAAAATAACATCACAGAAGACCACACATAATGCAGATAACAGCCAGGAAAGAATGTTGTTTTGTATACACAGTTTTTGGCTAACTTTCATCTCCTTTTTTTCAGGAATGCTGCCTCTGTAATCTCAGAGGTGGGGCGCTGAAGAAAACCCAAAACGACAAGTAAGACAAGCTTTTGTTCTGTGATTAACTCTGCTCACTCATCTGATCTGATCTCATCTCCAGAGTGCAGATGGATGAATAGTCTGTGTCTCATAATCATCTCAGTGTATTAATTTATTTGTTTGTGTGCCTGTGTGTTTGTGCATTTGTATGTATGTATAGATGGGCTCATGTGATGTGTGCACTAGCACTGCCTGAGGCAAGGTTCAGCAATGAGGCCAAGAGGAGTCCCATTGACACCAGCAGGATCCCCATGCAACGATATAAGCTGGTGAGGATACACACACGTTGACACAGTCACACGTGCACACAGATGCAGTGCTGGAATTCCCCAGGTCCTCGAGGACTGGCTCGGTCTAATTAATGAAGTGTTCACAGTTCTAATTAACAATGTGAGATGAACATGCCCACAATCAAAGCTAGATAATTAACCACTGGTGGGTGGGAGTTGTGTGTGTGTGTGTGTGTGTGTGTGTGTGTGTGTGTGTGTGTGTAGGGCTGTCTGTGTGTCTTTATATGGGAAGTTTTATGTCTGTGTATATTTGTGCAATTAGTGTGTGTGTGTGTGTGTGTATGTGAGTTTTTGTTTGCTTAATGAGAGAGTGTCTCAGCAGACCTGACATGCTACCACTATAGTTAGCTCTCTCCTGCAGGCACCACAGCAGAAACTAAAGTGTTGGAGAGGTATATCCTAAGACAAGATGGATTGCAAAGGGAGCTCCAGCTTTTTTACAAGCAACACTCAAAACACAGGTTAAACAGCCTGAAACATCATTAAAACAGCTTAAGGTGATGATTACATTAAGATGCAATTAACATGTGATATTTGTAATTTCTGAACTGTAACTTAACCTAATAGTAATTAGAGTTAATATAGTTCTGCTACACTGTATTGCATTATTGATGTTTGGCTGCATGTTGTATCGGTTCAGTGTCTTCAATGCAATGTAAGTATGTGAAAATTGTCACATCAGGTAAATTGGCTCAAATACATCATTCCACAGCCTTGTAGCTGTTCGATACAAAAGTTCTCATTTTGTGTTTTGTTATTGCTTCCAAAAAGCATATATCGGAGCAAGAAAACGAGAAAATGGAGACAATGTGAATGCAGTTTATGCCAGACTCAAATAATCACTACAAGTGGACTTAAAAAACTAAAATGCTTAGCAAAATCAATACTGTAAACAACCCATAATACAGCGCTGTCTAGTATTGACATCTATAAGAATATCTTTTGAAATTGTATGGTTGTGATGTTTCGGTCTTGAATTGTGAAGCACCTAGAGATGATCTTGGATTATGATTGGTGCTATACAAATCCAATTGAATTGATTTGACTTCACAAGACTTCATACTACACATCTGCTCCTGCATTTGGTGTGCTGAGAGCAGTTGTATTGAAGTGAAGTTCAAACAAGATGTTTCAAGAAGTCTTAAAGTTAAAAAGTTACTTTTTCAGCTTTTTCATTTATTGTTGTTTTTGTGCAGATGCACTCTCAGCCTAATCATTACAAACTCTAGAGATACATTTTTCTAATTACAACAATTCATGTCCTTAGGTGAAAATATTTTTAATATAGTAATGTATAGCAAGATCATGGAGCCCTAATATATCAAAAGGTCTTTTTAGGATCTAGTCAAATGTCATTTATATTAAGCAGGGTAGGGTAATATCAGGACCACCTCTTAGTTCAGTGCTGTACAATAATTAAATGAGGTGTAAATAATAAAATGTCAGCTGTGTGTACAGCGGCTGCAGCCCTGAATCACCAATGTCATTCAGAGCAGCAGAGACTCAGACATGACTGATTAACTAAAAAATAGCTTCAGAGGACGCTGCTGCACTGTCACTGACATGGGACCCCAACTTTGTGGACACTTTGTGACATTACCCACAGGGTATTTACAGGGATATGGTTCATATCTACTCACACCACATGCAATTAAGCTCATTTGGAGGTGAAAGCCCAACCACAATGTCAGTTTCCATTTTTCTGTGCCAGATTCTGAACAAAATGAAAATTGTACCCCAGACTAGGAAGGACAGGATGGCTATAAAAGGGCCTTGACATGTTCCTAACCATTAATCATGTTATTTTTTTTTTAGATGTAGTTTCTTCTTGTAGCTGTTAAAGTTTACTGCAAAGCCACTTTTTGCACATTACGTTGTAAGTTACACTGCACACAATGTTTGAAAGCCAAGCAAAAGTATATGAAGTAATTTTCATCATTTTGAGATGAGCATCAGCTATTAAGTAGTCTGTAGTCACTTACTCTGTCATGTTAAGAAGTCCATAATTATTCCTGCTGCCCATTTTTTGCCAATTACTTGCTGACACAAGTCTCTTTGGATGGCCCCATGTTTGAGTTGGTTATAAGGCAGAAGGGGCATCTTTCAACAACCCCTGTGAAGTCTCCATGAAGGTAAAACATGAAATACAGTGCAGCATGTTTAAATAAGTAATAAAATGTCTGTCACACATGCTGTGTCTTCAAAAAAAGACAACTTCTATCTTAAAGGACTTCTTTGTATTAAAAATGGCAGACTAATTATTATTTACACTGAGATTGTTCACGGTACAAGTTTCTCCATCTTTTGTCCATTATTTCAGTGTTGGAACATACATTTTTAGGCTGGCCATGGACCCGTTGCCCCTACAGCAGCCCACTCCATTTATAATTTACTATCACACAACACACACGCACACAGCAGCGCACACATACACGTTCATAATTTACTGTGGGAATGTTCTTAACGCATGGCTCAACACAACCTCCAAACACACCAAAGAGAAGGGAAAGCGGCCTAGGTATTCTCACGCATACTCACATTTAACATAGAAATACACTGACATATTCACACTGCTTTATGTTCTTATATAAATTTTGTTAGAATTGTGGTAATGTACACAAATACTAATTTACAAACACACACATAGGGAGTGTATTGCATGCCAGTCAGAATCTTGTCATCCTGGCCTCGGTATGTGGATGAGACAGTCAGGTCAGTTCATCAGCGAGTTGCTGTCCATAATATCGAGGAGGTACAGCAAAGGACTTCATGAAATGTAGGACAAGTTAGTCACCAAGAATTTCAGGGAGTGAATGTGCAGAAATGAAGCCGCATCGACTTTATTAATTGGAAAAAAAGGGATTACATGAGTGATTTCTAGTACCCTTTTCTAATGAAGTGTTCTGATTACCATTTGTGGTGCCTTTCAAGTAGAACAGAGGACTTTTCAGAGATTCTCACTGTACACAGTGGCTTCTGATCCTTGGCTGATGTCTGAATTAAGAAAGCAAAGCCGGTAATTGTAAAAGCGAAGTCAACCCCGCTGTACAGGTTAAATTTAATTAATGCAGCCTTGTTTTACTAATTATATCAGCTATTGATTTTTCACAGAAAGAAGCAAAGGGCATTTATTTCAGAGGATTAACTGATAAGATAAAAGATGTTTAAAAGTTTTGTATTCGCACAGTATCACCTTTTTAAACTACCTATCAATTTTTTTCCTTCTATTCTTAAATGTTTCATACTACATATACAGTTGAGGTCAAAATAATTCCCTATGAATTTTTTTCAGGTTAGAGTGGCAGATTTTTATCAGGGCATTTCAAAGCATGCTGGTTACATTTAGAAACAGTGAGTTATTTTTATTTGCAAACAAAAACAGAATTATGTTAAAGATGGGTCTGCAGCCTGCAGCTCCAGGGCCACATGTGACTCTTTAGCTCCTCTCCAGTGGCTCCTGTAGCTCCTGTAACCAAAATATACAAAATGAACAAAGACTAGAAAAAAATGAACTATGTAATGAACAAAATTTAAGACAAAACTGATGCAAATAATCTACCAAATGGTCAAAATCACCAAGAAAATAGTGAGATTAAACAATATTATAATTTAAACAATGAAAAAGAACAATAAATAAGCAAAATTGTGAAAAAAAGCTGAGCAAAATAACCCAGAAGTCAACAAAAATTTCACAAAAAAGCCTCAAATATTAATTGTGCAGAAATTGGCAAAATAATCAAGGAAATGAACAAAAATGTAAAAAAAAAAAAAAGAACATTGACATAATAAGCAAATTTGTGTTAACATGTTGCTAGCATAAATACGCGTCATATGTCATGTGGTATGTAAAGGTGTTGAATTTTTTTTTTACGTGTCGAGAAATGTCTCTTTAGTTTGTAAAGGTTGCCAACCCCTGCGTTAGAACAAAAATGACCCGGGTTAGTAATACTGATCCCCGGAAGAACTGACCTTGTTATTTAAGCTTAGCACACACCACCACTCTTTCACTGGGTAATGGTCTAAGTGTTAAGTGTGTGAACTGGCGCTGAAACTGAACATTTGTCAGATATTCTTTTCAGAAAGGATTTGAGATATCACGTGTAAAAGCATCAGGCCAAAACCAAAGAAATGAGTTTAGAGAGGAAGGATTGTTGATGGATAATAATTTTGACCTCAACTGCGTATTGACCAGAGAAGGGAAATATCTGACCACTTAATGCTGTTTAGGCTCATCAGACACTTCCTTTGATATAAGATATTTATTTGACAGTTAGCATCTGAGGAGGCTGTTTAATAGAGTAGAATTCATTACGTTATAAACCTGCTAAGTCTCACTTAAGCTCATTTACCACTGAGGCATATTCTAAAGGGAATTATATGGCCATATTATCTGTCAACATATATGGATATTTCTGCATGGATTGCCTAGAATTACATTAATGAATAAATTACCGTCAAACGGATATGAACCATCAAGAGCGAGGAAGACGGGGCAGGGAAGTGAAGCGAGGAGGAGAGCATAGATGGAAGGAGAGAAAAGGAAATGGAGTCAGATGGGAAGCATGCAAACAGGGTGAAAGAAGAACAGGCTTATAATAGGAGGATGTCGTCATTTTTTCCCTTTAGTGGGAGAGTGGAGGATTTGTGGGAGAGGAGGAGAGGGGTGATACCACAGCAGAGGAAATGGACTTGATGGGCTGTTTGGTGCAGAAAACCCGGGGATAGTCTTAAAAATATAGGTGTGAGTGTGTTTGTGCATGAATGCATGGCAGTGTTTGTGCATATGGTGAGTATGTGTGTTACATTCTCCGATGTGCAATGTCCGTGTGGTACTCACAGACCTCAAAAGAGGAAAAAAACACCACAACACAGATGCTGCAGCCATGGTTTGTTGTGGAAACCTCTGCTGATGTCATCGTAGTGGTCTTATTTGAGGGTTTTCTTGTATTGTAGCGGTGAAAGAACATGTTTCTGTTGACTCTTACAACTGGGGTCAAATTATGATGCTCTCTGCTCGTTTTATTCTCCCGTGTCTTCATGCTGTTTACACCACGGTCTCCAATAACAGAGTGGTTGAGCAGATTTCACAGATACAATTATTTGAAGCACATAATGGTTTTGAATGATGTTAGGGAGGTTTATGGCACAACCATGCGATGATTCATTTAGTGGTATTTTGTCTTTTGTTCACCACTATTTTTCTTGAGTCCATATTCAAAGTCTCCCAAGTAAAAAAGGCCAATTTTAGAGTAGTAGTTTAGATCCTGTTCCAAAAGCTACACTGTTGAATAAGATCTGGTTTCCTTTAATGTTATAATGACACTCAATGTCAGTCAGTTCAGAGTGGTTTCCAATGAACATCAGCAAGAAAGATTGGAAGAAAAATGTGACAGAAGGTCTCTTTGATTTTTGTTAAACCTTGCTGGAAAATTACATTCACACTTTGAGCCTTGTCCTCAGTCGATGTAAAAGAACCAGACATGAAAGCTTCGGTCACAATTCTGTTGTTAATCTACCGGTAATAAGCACAGCATTTTCAAACTCTTATTTGCTATAGAATATAGCATAGAAGGCATACTGTAGTTTTTAACATTTTACATTTCACACTTCTAGCTTTCTGATCACACGCTTAATTCAAATATCCACACTGTGATGTGTTATATAAGACGTTTGCTGGTCAGTTCTTGGTATTGACAGTATGCTCTGGCCCTCATGTGTTCACAGAAGTGCATCTATTGTCGTAAACGCTGCGCGGGGAAGCGGCAGGCAAGTGCTTGTATCCAGTGCTCATGTGGCCGGTGTCCAACCTCCTTTCATGTGACCTGTGCACATGCTGCAGGTGTAATCATGGAGCCGGATGATTGGCCGTATGTGGTGTCAATCACCTGTCATAGACACCAATCACGGAGTTCGTCAGCTGTAAGTTTATGGGCAGATATACGGTTGTGCATAGTATGAAGTGATTGGGTCACAGATAAATAGGAGTTTCTGTTGAACGCATTTAATGCTTTGAGTCTCACACTGTGTATGGTGAGTCAGTAATTCGGATAAAGAATGCAATTTTGACTGTGTTCTAATGCAAATAATAGATTGTCTACGTCCCACCCCCTCTTTTTTGGTTTATGGGACTTAACTTTGAAAATAAAGGCATGGAATATATAATTCTGTGATCCCATGTAAGTCCTCCCATCATTTACACATGGATTGTTTGTCAATTTTAAAAATAGTTTTACAAGTCAAGATAGTTGCAGTTTGTTGAAAATAGTAAAATATCAATTTTGAGTGAAATGGTTCAGTGAACTGCACTTCTGTCTCACATGATCTATGTCACCAACACCAAAAAATGGCTGCTACTTAAGCAAAGTTCACCTGGCTTTTCCAGAATAAAGCAGGAAAAATCATTACACGTCTGTTCACATTGAGCTGCACAGACTTCAGCATTTCTGAGCAGCTTGTGGAGAGACATAGCCAGGATAATTTGATGTAGTTGACTGTCATACTGGAGTCCTTAGAATTTTTACAGTCTTGAACTCTTACACTTCAACAAAATTTTATACCAAACATTGACTTGATGTGTTAAATTCTTTTAAATTGACACACATGTGTACATGGTGATGTATTTCAATGGGGATCATAGAATTATCTGTCACTTGACATTGACTGTAATGCAGTTTTTTTTCCAAATGATTTTGAAATAAACTGTAGAATAGATATTTTTCTCCATAGGTAGAAATAAAGATTCTGCTAAACTTACACTAACCCAAAAAGATCAAGTGTATTTTCTCATCCATTTGTAGAGATTGTAATTCTTGCACTCAGCTGTTGGCTTTATCACTTATCTCTAATCACTTAGACACTGTTAATGGAAAGATGCATTTCTGTTTCTCGTTTTTTCAATGCATTACAAGCAACACACACAAAGCTCATTTACTGCTATGCTGCCCTATAAATGCAGAGTGCAGTAACTCCACATTTGATGAAAACTGAGTGGGGGGAGGGGGGGTCAAGTCGTAGTGCACACCCATGTGGCCCAGGGCTAAGTGCAGCAGCCGGCTGTGCCTACCCTGTGGCCCCCTGCTGCATCCACTCTCCATACTCTCCACCCATCCCTCCTGTCTCTATTGCAACATGTCCATCAATAAAGGCAAAATGCCCAACAATAAATCTAAAGAAAAGAAAGAGTTAAGACCAGGACGGCACTTTGTGATATCTGATTTATTTTGTCTTAAGTCAATCATGACTAATTTCAAAGAAAACGAAGAGTCAAATTCACAATAACTACAAAATTCAGGTGAAAACCAAGTCAAAATCCAGTTCCTGCTCTTTGGTTTCTTTGGCGTTATGACTAAAAATGAACCAAATTTGGGGGGGGGGGGGGGGTTCAACAAAATGAATTTAAGAGTGAGAAAAATGAACAAAGTTATCCAAAAAAAAACCCTAAACCATAAAAATTACATTATAAGCAAAATAAACAAAAGAACAGCAGGTGAGGCAAAAATAGCTCGATAAATTTGGAAAATTAGACAGAAGGTAAATAAAAATGAACATAAGGATGGCGAAAATTAATAAAAATGGACCAAATAATCATTAATAGGAAAACAAAAAAATTAAACACTGAAAAGAAATTGTCAATATGGATTAAGAAAATGAATAAAAACCTTTTTTATGTAACTTTTTTTTTTACAGTATTCTTTTATAATTACTGCACTTTGCCTTTGTAGGAATGCCTAGTTCTCTGACAGCTAATACTATAGATGCCCTTCAAAACCACCTATGTACTTGGTGGAATATAACAGTCAAATATATACATTTACTGGAACTAGGATAAATGGATTATTGGAAGTGCAACAAACTGTAGTAATTGGGTGCCATGTCCCTATATGGAATCACAGAAGAGTTAAGTTTGAAATTACACTGTAAGAATTGCCGTTTATGAGTGTTAATCTGTGCCCTGTGCTCTCTGTCTATATTAGAAGCAGCGGGCGTGTCAAACAGCCATCTCAGTGGGCCAGACGGTGATCTCTAAACACAAGAACCTGCGCTACTACAGTTCCAAGGTCACCCAGATCACCTCCCAGACCTTCTACGAGGTCATGTTTGACGACGGCTCCTTCTCCAATGACACCTATCCTGAGGATATAGTGGTGAGGATACATTTAATTAGACACCAGCTCATCAGGTCACGTCTCAACTGTACAAGGTCACGTCAGATGTTATAAGGTTTTAATTCAGAAGGAGCATTCTTTGCCTGGAAGAGTATTGATTCTTAGGCCGCTTTTACACCTGTTAGTCCGGTACAGTGGTTCGATTGGACCCACAAGTTGTTACGTTTCAATTCTCAACTAGTTCGGTCCACATTCACACCAGCGTTTTTGCAAACGAACCAACCACTATGATTGTTGTATATCCCCCCACTCATGTGGTGGCGCTGTTTACAATATACTGTGTTTTGAGTCACATAAGTGAGAGCTGATTGGCACAGCATTTGTAGAGGAAAAAATCCAACAGACGAAAATATCGGATTTATGCTTTATTTTGGAATAATAAATGGTACTATTTGACTTGTTTTTGTGGCGATTTATTATTATCATCATTTGTTTGTGCAAAAAGCACAAATACTGCTGTTGATCTAGCGTGGAAATCGTATTCGGGTCGAAAACACTGAGTGCTTCTTTTTGACACGGGCAAGACTGACGTAGAGAAGTTTACTAGCTTCTTGAAATGTACGTTACGGCTTCCTACGGAAGCCTCCGTAGACCAAAACGTGCTACATTACAGACAGCTGGACCGAACCAAGTCCGTCCAGCGTTCTCACCATCAGCGAACCGCACCGGAGTTTGGATGGAGGCGTACTGAACTGTACGGTCTCGGTACGGTTCTTTAGTTTGGACCAAATCAAACTGGTCCGCTTTCACACCCAAACGACCCAAACAGCCCAAACGAACGGAACTTTCAGGTGTTCCGAACTCTGGTCCGCTTGAAGTGCTGTAGGTGTGAAAGCACCCTTGAATTGTCATAGCATAGGAGAAAAAAGAAAACCTGTGTATGGTTTAATGTTAGTACCTTGATAGGTATCAGTACTACAACGGTAATCAAAAGTCAGTTTTAACTGCTTTTTAAAATTGAGCGTCTATGCAATCTCCACAAAGCAACACAGGCTAGTGAAGAGCTAGTCAAATAAACATTAGAGGGTTACTGGTTGGTCATGGAAGTAGGAGACATTTACTGACATGACTCACCTGACTGAGTTGAAAAAACTGATTTATTCAAATGAATATAGTCTCCCACCGTGAGCTGTTAAAGACGAGCAATTCAGATAACAAACTAGTGAAAAAACAATTTGACTCACTTTGTTTTTCAGCTTTTCCAGGCACTGTGACACGTGTCCTTTTCAGTGAGCGCTACTGTCCAAGCTTACTTTTGAACTTATTCCTCAAGATGGCCAAGTCAAACTGTGCATTGTTTAAACACTGTTGTCTGGTCCTTTAGAGCAGAGATTGTGTCAACGTGGGACCTCCTGAAGTGGGTGAAGCTGTTCAGGTGAAATGGCCTGATGGGCTTTTCTATGGTGCCAAATACCTGGGATCCAATGTCTCTTACATGTACCAGGTAGGCACATGAATTATATGGAGGCTTTCATTCAGACAGTAGTGGGTAGGGTAAATGGAAGCAGTACTAAAGTAAAAGTACTTCATAATTGCAAGAAGCTGTGAAACATCAAATCCCCATCCAGTTTTGAAACTGACTGTAACCTTGACATTTTTTTAAGGTCACAGCATGTTTGGAATCAGCATTTTCAACAACCCAGAAGTATATGATGTTTTCAACATGACTACATAGCTAATTAACACGCTGAGTATGTGGTTGTTGCCATAGCAACCCTTCCCCCACCACAACTACCCATATGCCAAGTTTGGGCTCAGGAACTTTGGAGATACAGAGCTGAATGTTTGAATGACTTTTTCCTTTAAAGTCACAACATATTTGGAATCTGCATATATGTCAATAACCCCGGGGTATATGACATTTTCAACATGACCACATAGCTAGAAATGTATGTAGGTCAAAGCGCAGCAATTTCAGATCCTACTGTCAGGGTCATTTCAAGAGGGAAAGGTGTTGCAGAGTCAACTCTTATCACATATTAAAAGTTGGTGCCTCTGGTTATAGTACCGTAGTGTTGGTACTATAGGTCAAAATAGGTTTTTATTATTAATTCATGTTGCTACCTGATAAATATGCAAATTGCGTGGTGGTTGACATATTTTGGTCAACAGAGTAAGAGTATAAAGTAAGCTACTCAAGTACTACATGCAAATGAGTAAATACCCTACCCATCTATGCATGTAGATGTAAATGTGCATTTGCCACTCTCGTCTGAATAAATCTGTGCTTTATGTTTCTCTGTTTTAATTTTTTTTGTTGCATTTCTTTTTTCAATTCTTTATTTGATCATGTTGACCAGAACCCCATCTATCATTAGAGATCCGGTTTGTAAATGACTCTCAGTTGTTATTTGAAGAAATGCGGTATATGTATATCATCCACCTATTGTCCTATTTACATTATTTAAGTACCTGTTGTCATCCAATGACGACAATAGGTAGGTAGTGTGCACACTTCCTACTAGCTTGTAAATGGTAGTGGCGTAGATATGAATTTGTGGATCAGAGAGAGACAGCCTCTTCGACGACAGAATGATCATGACCACAGTGACGTCATCAGGGTCCTCAGGTTTATGTTTTGAGACTTGGTGGAAGAAAACAAAGCGTAAGTTTGAGACAGAGACTGAAGGAGATGCTGAAGTCATGGCAACTCGAGAAGAGAAGTCAGGAGGAGATGGAAGATGATAAGACGGATCTATCAACAGAGAAAGTTGTTCAGACACAAAGTGAAAGCAGATGGGCAGAGAAAAGATGGATGGAGAGAGTGAGAAGTAGAGGATGAGAAGGAGGTGACAATCTGCATTATTCAAACTCACTGAAATATTCACTAAGCCAAGAGTCATGCGGCTTCCACTTAAAGCTTTATTTAGTTGAGCTGGGCGTCAACCATTAGTTATACACAAATGCATCTGTGACGCACTCGCTTAGTTGAAGATGGGTCAGAAAAAGATGCTGAACACGAATTTTCCATTGTCAAGGTGTGTTTAGGTCTCTGTCTAAAAGCTGAGATGACTTGAGAGGACTAAAGAAAATTTTACGGTGCCAGAGTGAATCATTCTTATGCACAGAAAAATACAATCACTGGCCACTTTATTAGGTACACCTTGCTAGAACTGGGTTGGACCTCCTAGCTGTGATGAGATGGTATACTGTGGTCATAACGGGATGGACATGGTCAGCAACAATACTCATGTAGGCTGTGGTGTTTCAGTCATGTACCGTTGGGACTAAAGGTCCCATAATGTGCCGTCAGCAGCAGCCCGAAATGTTGATACAATACAGCATGGATCCATGGTTTTGGGTAGCATATTTTAATGCTTTACAAGAACAGCCAAATAACTCACTAGACAAAGCAACGTTTCCCAGCCTTCTGTTGACCACTTTTGCTGAGTCCATGTGAATTTTAGCCTTAGTTCCCTGTTCATAGCTGACAGCAGTGTCACCGTGTGTGATCTTCAGCTGCTGTTGCCCGTCTGCTTCAGGGTTTGACATGATGTACATCCGCAGATGCTCTTTTGCTTTCTTCAGGTGTAGGGTGGTCGTATGAGTTACTGTTGCGTTTCCATTCAGCTGGAACCAGTCTGACTAGTCTCCTCTGACCTGTGGCATCAATAAGGTGTTTTCATCCAGAGAACTGTTGCTCACTGGACAGTTTGTCTTTTACAGACTATTCTTTGCAACCACCATAGATGGTTGTGTGTGAAAATCCCAGTAGATCAGCAGTTTGTGAAATACTCAGACCAGCCCATCTGGCATCAACAACCATAACATGTTCAAAGTTGTATAAATCACCTTACCTCCCTATTAACATGCTTGGTTTAAACTTAAGCTGATCATCTTAACTGTGTCTACATGCCTAAATGCACTGAATCGCTGCCATGTGATTTGATGATTAGATATTTGCATTAACAAGTGTACACTTTTATATGTTTTTACTGATCAGTCACATTGGCTTGATCTGCTTGTGCTTCATCACTGTGACTTGAAAAATGTTGACTTTTTAGACTGGGTTTATAATAAAGTGAAGTCATAAGATTTCGGCCTTGAATTGTAAAGCGCCTAGAAATAATCTAGAGATTATGATTGGTGCTATATAAATAAAGTTTGATTGATTGATTGATTGATCATGCCTTCAGACTTTAAAAGTAAAAGTGATTTTTGTGGCTGTGTGTCCAGGTGGAGTTTGAAGATGGATCTCAGGTGCTGGCAAAGAGAGAGGATGTCTACGCGTTAGATGAAGACCTACCTAAAAAGGTGAAACATAGACTTGTAAGTATTAGACTTAATGGGCAAACAGTTTTAGCACAGAGGTTTAAAAGGGACAAAGTTTGATGGGTTTTATAACATCACCTTACTTACTCACTGAAGCCCTTCTCATGTCCTTCTTTAGTCCACGGCCTCCAGCATGCGTTTCCAGGACACTTTCTTTACCACGCAGGGGGAGAGGAAGCGGCAGAGAACCCCGAATTCACGATTCCAGAAAGACTATGTGGCCCTGTCAGGCCTCCGTACAACTGCCAAAAGCACATGGGAGCAACGCAGCCACAAAGGGAAATGAAGTCATGGAGAACGATCAATGACATACGAATGCACTGAATTAGCAGTGGATGTAGACAGGAGGTTGTTTGTGTGTTTGGCTGTGTGTGTGAGTGAGACAAAGAGAGTGTAAGCTTTTTGAATCTACTTCCATCTTAACCATTACCCACACAACTTACCTGTAAACAGACCATGGGAAACGGCTTAAGGGAATGGGTGATTTGACTCAGATGGATGTTAAATTTTAGGTGCTTGTACATTATAGTTCAGTGTTGCGTGGTGTTATGGGTTCTGGAGGATTCTGATTGGACAGAACTGAACGGGTTAACAGGCAGCGTTGCCTCAGTTGCCTAGTGCTTTCACATCAGTCAGGGAAAAAAAGTGACTCACATTTTGTCACTTCACCCTTTTTGAAATAAACTTTTCCTTTGTACATGAAAAATTCAAAATGTCCCGAGATTTTTCTAAATAGCTTGCCTACAGTAGCTTTTTGGAGTCTGTTATTTCCAATTTTATTTTGAATGTTTATGCACTTTGCTTGTAGTATTTTCCTCATGTCTTAACTGTTTCTCCCTGCATGTTAAACATCGTCTCTTAACTGCTTCTGCTGGGCCATGTCCAAGTGCACAACAATGACTTCCTCTCTGCTTATTTCTTATCTAAAATGTGCAGTAAATTGGCATTTTTGAAAATAAGTTTGGGCTTAAAACCAATGAACAGTACATAAATGGATTTCAAAGTAAAAGCATAAAAGTCCAGACGGGAAGCCATGGACTTGTGTTTGGTTATGTGCCCACTAACAAAATGCTACTGTCGCTCAGTCGAATGAACACATTGTTGAAATTATTTAAAATTTGTATTTATTTTTTGGCTTGCTATAGTTGAGCTATTGCTAACTGCTGTAAGGAAAACAAAATAAAAAATGCATATGTTTTTGTTATGAGTTTGTCAGTGTTTGTTTAATTATTAAGAATTAAATTCGCATCTTCAAGCTGAAGACTTGAGATAGTTACGAAAGTGGTTTGACAGTGAAGAACTTTAATCTGAAAGGAGCTTTGGCAGTTGAATTAAACAGAGCCATCTTTAATATTAACGACTAACTTTTAGTAACTTTGTACTGCTATAAAGTTCACTTACAAATATACCGTAAGTGGGACAGAGTTATCAACTTCCCAGGCAGTGTCATGTGATTTATTGAAATTATTATTATTGTTGCTATAAATATGATTATTATTGGTAAATTATTATCCTTTATCCTATTTGAATTATACTGTTACTCTTTTTACTGACTTGTTTTGGTCAGTTTTGATGTGCATGTCAAATGTTGTACTAAACATGCATACAGTATATATTGTTTAACTGCCCAGTGGCTGCAGATGGTAAATAGCTACAAGATAAATCTGGCACAAAGCATCTTTTCTCTGATGTGAATATATATATATATATATATATATTTTTTTTTTTTTTTGTGCACGGTCCTTTTTAAATTAAACTAAATCTACAGTTTGAAAAAGGTCGCTGTCAAAAATAAAATAGAAGCACAGTGTAATGATTTGCAGAACTCTGGAAATGATACTGAATATTCTATTTAAAATAGAAAAACCAGAGTTTGAGACAATGCAGGTTTTTGACAGTTACATGCTCAGTTTGAATTTGATGCCATCAACGTCAGAAAAGAAAAAGCTGTAAAATGCTTAAAAACACCTAGTGGCGGTATGCCGCAATGGAAAGAACATTCCAGACACGCTGAATCTTTCAGGAATAAAGATGGTAAATGATTCACAACTCAAACTAACATGAAACAGCTAATGGCTTTCTTGCAAGTCCCTAATTAATTTGCAAAATATGTGGTGGTTGCCATGGCAATCCTTCCCACTGCTCAGATTGCCCGTGTGCCAAGTTTGGGTCCAGGGACAGAGCCAAATGTTTGGACAAACATGTACGTATGTACAAATGATGCTCTTCATTACACCCCGATTTCCGTTACGATGGGGGATAATAATGTTTTTCAGTATAAAATTACAAATAATTTGAGGATTTCATTTGGAGATTTGGAGAATCTAAATAAATTACACAAGGGACAAGCCTGCATGAACAACAGACTCAGGAACACGTCCAAAAACCACTGTCTGGTAACTTTCCACTGCATCCATAAACAATGGTTGAAACTCCATCATGAAAAGGGAAACCTGAGCTAATTTATGATGAACTGAGGTGAAATGGAAAACTGCCCTGTGGTTTATGTCACAACTTGAAATTCTCTTTGGAAATAAAGGACGCCAGGTACTCGGGGCTGAAAAGCAGAGGGAAAGGGCTTGTTATCAGCGAACATTTCAAAAGCTAGAATCTGTGATGGTATGGGGATGCGTTAGTGTGCTTTTCAAAAGCAATATTAATGCTGAACAATGCACAGGTTTTGGAGCAACATATGCTACCATGTAGACAATATCTTTGTCAGGGAAGGTCTTGTTTATTGTAATGGCATTCCTTAGTATGGCTCAGTCGAGCTACATCGGTCTGCTTCAACTTTCACAGCCTCATGAAATGTAAAATATGACAGCGGAGCTCACCAACTCTTGAGCAGCTGAAATCTTACACCAAACAAGAAAAGAAAAACATTCCTCTCTCAAAACTACAGCAACCAGTTTCCTTTGTCCCCAGCGATACCAGTGGTGTTAAAAGACGAGGTGATGTAACAGAGTGGTAAACATGACCTTGGCTCAACTTCTTGCTGAGATCAAAACTCAAAATGGACATGTGGATTAAAAAAAAAACTCAGTGTTAACATTTGATAGGTTGTGGTTGTGCTATTGTCAACTATATATAAAGTTTAAGTGTTTTGCAGTCTGTATAAAAACATATAATAATCAGTGTCAAATTATATCAAATTTGCCCCAAACTGTGTATATATGTTGATTAGCTGATCTCATTTTAATAAAATTTATTTAGTCTAATGTAATGTGTGCCTTTGACAGGCGTGGAAGCTACGTTTCTCTGGTTCTTTGTATTCTGAAACACCAAATTATTTTGACACTTAGACACAGCTTATGGCTCACGCAGCGGCGCATCGTCAGAGGCTGCAGGAAAAAGACTGGGCCGCTGCTCTGCCTGAATCCCAGAAGCAGGATGCTCTGCACAGCCTGCTGGAGACACTCTGAGATAATTCACAATACAAGTCAGACATGATCGAGCAGAGGCCTTTCAGCTTTCCACTAACTGCTGTGTGTAGCCTGGATCTGTTTCTCAATATGGATTTAACAGGGCTGAAAGTTTATAACCATGCAAACCCCTGTGAGGCTGAAATGCTCATTACGCACCCTGAAAAACAAAGCTGGGTCCTCAACTTCCTGCCACTGAGGACAGAAATAGTTGTATACAGAGGCCATTTTAGACTCAATATGTCAGGCTCAGGTCTGTCCTACATAAAATATATCTACTGTTTTATAGGCCTGTGTTACCTCTGGCTTCAATATTGTCAGTCTAATACTGTGTTTAACACAGTGAAAAATAAACATGGCCATTTTATTATAGTATTTGATTCAATTCTGATGAAATGTTAATGAGTCAGTTTGTACCTTTTCTGTTTGAGTTGTAAAGTGCTATATAAATAAAGTTTGATTGATTGATTGATTGATTATGAACAAAATAATCAAGAAAATGGATGGAAGTCAGCAAATAATCTAGAAAATAAACAAAAAAAATTAAAAATGAATACAATAAGCAAGAAAATGAATTAAAGAGAACAAAGTAATCTAGAGAATGAGCAGAAATGAATTAAAAATTAACACAGTAATCAAGAAAATGAACAAAAGTGAACAAAATGATTAGGAAAATGAATAAAATACAAAAAAATGACTAAATGAACAAATCAAACAACAAAATGAAAAAAAAAAATACACAAAATAAGTGCAAAACGCATTCCACGACGCATTACTATCCCATCAGTCAGGATGCATTCGGTGGTGGCCTAGTCCGGTCATAGTCTGACCGTACTGCACATCAGTCCCGGGGTGTGTTAAGGACCGCCTGCTCAGATGATGGGTGAGGTCTGGGGCAGGTAGGATCAGAAGTCGAAGGGTACGACACATCTAATGCCAGGTCTGAACTGATGCGCTCACAGCAGATCAGATTTGATCCATGTGCCAGGAAGGATATGGATGCAAGCTCCGAACAGGGTTGATTGTTCCACAGAGATAGAGCCTCTACACAGAATAAGCAGAGACATGCCCACCACAGCCCACTACAACTGAACTAGAACAGTTACTGATAATGGCTAAAGACATCTGCAGTGCCTTAGGAGGCAGATACAGTAATATCCATCCCTGGAAAAACATCCAGGCTTTGTTGTCTCCCACATGATGAGGAGTGACAGGCACATTATATGCCTAATAAATAGCAGTAAATCTAGTTTGAAGACAATCGTTACTACTTATAAGATAAACATAGTAATTCTATTATAGTGTTTGAACAGTTCATCAGTCATTTTCTGTATTCTGGTGAAAATGGTAATGTGCCTTTACTACGTGAGTTTATGAACAAAATAATCAAGGCGAATATGAACGAGTAATCTAGAAAATTAAGAAATAACGATGAAAAATGAACACAATAAGCAGGAAAAGGTATCAGAACTAAAATAACCTGTAACAGGAGGATGTAATAAATTCTACATTATTAAGTTCCTCACTACTTACCGTACTGTTTACTTTCACACAGATATTTAGTGCATCAACTTGTACTCGAGTCATTCTATATTTATAAAGTTAATATTTTTGCTTCAGTATCATGTCTGTTTATTCTTGCCCAACACTGGTCCAAAGTGCATATCCACGAGCAGTTGTCTGTCGGTCAGTCCACATTATTACCTCCACCAAGGAGGTGTTAAGTTTTCACTGTTGAATTGTTGGTGTCTGCAAGATTATGTAAAAACTGCTGACCAGAATTCCATGAAATTTGGTGAAAGGGTAGAGCTTAGGATAAGGAGAAAACCATCAACTGTTGGCCTTTTTTAAAAATCACTTTCTTGTTTTTATCACTTTCTTCAACAAGCAGGTTTTTTCCCCCTGTAACTTCTTAGTGAATAATATGCAGATCTCGATGACAAAAAACTGATATATTTAGGAGAGGGGTTTTTAAGAATACCTTTCATCTGGTGCAGATCAAAGTCAAAACCGAGATTTGGCAGATTCAAATATATTTTTTCATCTGCAGTAACAAATAGGGCCAGAGACTTGAATCTGCCACAAAAGCTGAGATAATGGGGAATGAATAAACTGTTCTGGTGTGTGATGTTTTTAATGACTATTCAGTCAAATAGGATGAATTTTGGTGCAGATCCAGATCTGAGTGCACTATGGGCATTCTAGTTTTTATAAGGTGGAACCTCTGGACAGATTACCACCGTAACTCCAGTCAGTCACGAGTCACATAATGTTACCACTATCAAAACACAGCCTGACAACAAAAAAAAATCCTATGTTTCACCTAAGATCACAGTATCTCATGTAAATATGCTTAGACAGATATACAAATAAATAACTGCAGCACTTATTTCGCTTGAGTTTATTTGTAACAAATGAAACTTGTGTCGACAAAGAACAGAAATCCATACAGACCTGTTGTTCGTTTTTCACACGCTCTTAGAACCAATGTAAGAAAATAAAAAGCACTTGTAGACTCAGAGCTGAAAACAACAGAAAAAGTTTACATTTACAGACCAATTGGAGGTAACTGATCCAAGTAACACACCATATTTTTGTTTTTATACAATTTATAAACTCCAGTTTTATCCATCTACATGATACACCGGGGGGTAAAATAGAACACTTTTTTGTGAAACTCTTCTTTTGTGGTACAACAAATCCACAAGGTGATGTATTGCACTTACTGCTGTGCCATAAACTGTGCATCAGGTGCATCCTTTTCTTATATCACTCTGTATATCTGATAGATTTTTAATGACTCATTATTATTTAATAATCCATTTATGTATTCATTCATTTATGCATTTCAGTTCCTCTCTGTGTTCTGTGTTATTTACATATACACAACCATATGAGCATTACAGGGTCCATCTTAACTGAGTTCAAGTAAAACTCCTTTGGGGTGGGGGGGGCATGAGAGATAATAGGATACTAGTATTAGTGCATAGTACAAAGAGAGAAAGTGCAAGTCTTCCCATAACAGGTGCGACCAAATGGGCATCTCAAAAGTGGTACCATGCATACAAAAACAACGCATAGGGGTCGGGGGGTGTTCTGTAAGATGGTGGAAAACTCTCAAAAATCCCTTACATGGTCAAGAGTTGATGGAGATAAAAAATGATGTAGGTTCTGTGTCGTTGGAGACATAGCACCTGAACTTCTCTCAACAATTGCTGTGAAATGAAAAAATATAGAACTGTCGACATCAGACCAAGGAACGTCGATGATGCGTTTAACTGCTCCGTACGTGAAGGGCTTCAAGGTGGGATACGTGTAGGTGTCCATATGGGTTTCTTTCTTTTCCCCTCAAATTGACAGACAAAGCCACTGCCATTCAGCTTTATTTCTAGATTTCTACGTAGATGAGTATGAATTGTCTGAGCCAGCTCACAGTCCGTGCCAAAGTCATAAATGTGGCCAAAATTTCATGCCAGAAAACATTATGTTTCCACGAAAAGTATACACACCAAGCTTCTGCGAGTGTCCCAGGAAGAAAAGATAGAAAAAAAAAATCCTCAAACTTTTTTGAAGACCATCCTGCTAATTAATTATTTTAAAACCACAGATTTTTATTTGTAGTTGAGTCTCAGGTTACGATATTTTTCAGATTAAAAGAGATCTGATGATGTTGCTGGGTTGAAAGTGGTGAATACAACTATCCAGCCTACACAGAGCCTTCCATACAAAATTTCACAGCCAATAACAGAATACACAATATACTTTCATATATGTAATGTAACAAAACCAAATACACAGACATTCATTTCACATACAAACTGGCACACGTACGTACGTAAAATACACAAAAACCCTTTAAAGTAACTTTATCAAAATAGGCGTGTAATATAAGGCACTAGAAATCTAAAATCAAAATACTTATTAGATGCTGCTTAATATGATCATTCGTCGGTTGCAGTGACACACAGAAGGATGACATCATCTACTTGGACTGTGACATGAGAGATAATACTTCCTAAAGGTCAGAGGTCATTCCTCTGTTTGGATACATTGAACAGTGGCGGGAACCATATTGATCCTAAGATCCTTGTGTCTGGAAAAATTATGCACCATCATCAATGTCTTTGTAATGGCATGTAATAACTGCAGTTAGTGACTTGACACAAAAATATATAATACATCTACTTATTGCACACTCAGTCAGACAGAGATAAAATTCAAAGGTGAGCATTCCAGTGAGAAAATTGTTCCCAGCCCCCCCTCTCCCTCCCCATTTTTCTGCATCCCCTACTCGCTCCCTGCTTGAGAAACCTTTGTGAAGCTTATTTGGACACATAAATAGTTTTGCTTTCATAACCCTTTCTACTTTCTGTGCGTTCTCTCTGCAGTTGTGTTCCATCTGCCTTTCTCTCCACATGCACACAGAACAACTTGACGAGATTATTCTTGTGACTGTCTCATATTAGCAGGGTTAATACTGCACCTCTGTGGTGCAGGCCAGACCAAAATGAGGCTCAGAGTCCTGTGTGCATGCCAATATCTGGTGTGTGTTTTTTTAAAAGAGAGTGGGTGGAGAATAACAGGAGAGTGACACTCAGTGGTGGTGTTTTCACAGATTTTGTGAACACTTTCCACGCTAGGTTTGATTGTACACTTTAAAACAGTACTGTATCACTTGAAAAGAATCGCTACAGCTCATTGGATTACACAGAAAGAAAAAAAATAAGACCCTTTGTGTGGCCAGTGGGGACAAAAGTCTGATAACGCTAGTACAAAAAAGAACGTGCCAAAGGTAATACCCAGTTTTTAAAAAACAAGATAATCACATATCTATATTTGTCTAAAAAACTAAATAAATGTTTTACTTTGTGGTATACATTTTAAACCTCTCAAATTTCCCTTATTTTAAATTGTGAAGCATAAGGTTGAACTGGTGGTTTTTATTACTATATGATAGAAATACATGTATCTTCTTTTTCATTCATAGGAAACAAAAGTCTGTCTCCGAAACAAAACAGAAACAAAAAAACACTTCTTTGTGTCTCTTTTGGATGTGTGTTCTTTGTCTTTTTTAATACTGTGTGCTCTGTGTTTTCAGTCTACTGTTGGCAAAACTCTGGTGCTCAGAAGTCCCACTTCTTTTCAGTCCACGAGGCTCCATACGATGGATTTGTAGACTCATTCGAGACAGTCTCCGTTTGCTGTGACAGCTAAATACTGTAGCTGGGTCCTGTATTCAGGTTGGTGATGCTACACTGGTGGTGGACGAGGTGAGAGTTCCACACCCAAACTATGTAAAGCAATCTGGGTGCTCACAAAAAGCACAGACACTAATAAAATCTATATCTGATCAAGTATTCTGATTGGAACAGTGGTTGAAGTTGCTGCTTCAGACTGACCAATGGGTGTGTTTGGGCTGAGGGTGGAAGGAAACACCCTTGTCAAGCAGGTTGCTATGGCTCAGTTAGAGGTGCTGTTTCTGGGTACAGAATAAGCCGATGGTCCCCCTTCACTCTGCATGTGGTGGCGAAATCTTCAAAGACACATCGCAGCCTAGTGCATTTACTCGGAGCCGCATGTGGCCTTAGAATAGTGCACTAGGTAGGATGTGATAAAAGATGCAGCCACTGGGTTTATGTTGCATAGTGATCAAAGCTTCCCAGGTACTCCAGACTGGCCCGGTAGCAGAACTGGTACTGGTCCTGGTGGGAGGCACAAGAAGATAACAACTTAGTGAGGAAGAGAACAAACCGGGTGTGAGCTAGAAGACATGAGCTCTGTTGAAATATCTCTGACACTTGACAGGATCTCTGAGGCTGAAGAAGGGGCTGTTGACTGCATTTACCCAAGGAGCATAGTAACTTTTAAAATTCAGGCTTAATTAGTCTATTATCAGTGTCATAAATCTGAATTAGTAACAATACATTTTCATCAGACAAAATGAACGCATACTGGATAAAACTGTATTTAATTGTTAAAAATGTGGCTAACTGGGTCCAATTGAACATCAGTATTATAGAGATTACTGAAAAAGATTTTAACAGATTTTTAAAAACCTGCATGCATAGAAATTAAATATGTCTTTAGATATATCACAGATGCAGCAAAACAAGTTCTGTCTTTTATGTAATATCACTTTATGTTGCTTTTCACCTTGTTGCTACTTTTTATGAATAACAAAAGCATAAATAACTGTCTGATTTCTTCAACTTTCACCAAAAATCCAACCCATTCTCACGTTCAAGTCGTCATACACTGACACTTGGTCCCATCCCAAGTCGCCACATACTGATGTGCCGAGAGCCGGATCTCTCAATCTCTCTCAATATGTGCCGTATCATGCAGCATGTGGCCATGTGACGTTAAGTCTGCATCTTGCGAGCAGGTGGCGGTAGGGGTGGTTATGGCAGTGCACCAAACACATGGACTTCCACATGTATTTATTATGTTGAGTCTAATCCTCAATCTGCCAACTTCTCCTAACTCTAACCCCCCCAACCAACCCCCCCACCCCAATCAACCTTC
>JAQQAE010001332.1:0-15253 GCA_029823295.1 Pseudamia nigra
CCTTATAATCCGGTGCGGCTTTTGTATGGAAAAAAATTAAAAATGTGACATTTTTGGACAGTGCGGCTTATAATCAGGTGTGGTTTATAGTGCGGAAATTACGGTAATAATTTTTTTGATTTTCTGATTGATTTATTCATTTCTTGTTATTTTCGTTATAATTTGCATGTTCACTTGAACTAAATGAGTTCAGTGTTCATTCTTAACTTATTTATTATCTTTTTCATTTAAAGAATAAAAAAGTAGACATAGCATGAACATCTTTTGTGTCCTTTCTTTTTGTCTTGGTGAAATTCTGACGTTCATATCTACATACTTTTGTTCTCTCAGTTTGTACTGTCAGTTTGAATTATTTTTCCCCCCTCTCTCTAGAATTGGAGTTTCCTGCTTTGGGGGCATAGTGTGTTTATGTATTTAGGAGTCAAACCATGATTTCTGATCTGATGTCCGTCCTGCTCTCCCATTGTCCATCCCATTTTTCCCACCCTGGCTACGGGGAAGGCCATTTTCAATGGGTTCAATGAGAGGAAGTGGGCACGCTCTTACCAGACACAGTCACATCAGAGTTGCCGGAAAAATTGGTCTTTACTCATACACACAGATGCTAAACAGCAACAAACAGAAAAAAAAACTGGAGAGGGTGTGGCTCATGCTGATAGTGATGCTTAGAGTTGTACTATATGCTCATACCCACAAACAAACAAAACGTAGACAAAAAAACATTTGTAGACAATATTTTAATGTTGATTGCTTTGGCTGGTAGGTACATCTATTACCATGTTAATATAGACTGAAAGGTTGCATTGGAGTTTGTATTACCGTATTTTCTGGATTAAAAGTTGCGTTTTTTTGCGTAGTCTGGTGAGGGGAGCGACAAATACATCAGAGCGACTTATATTTTGAATAAATTCGACTATAGGGTGCTTGTCACACTGACAGCCGCTAGAGGAGACGAGCCGCAGCGCAGCTCGGGCGCGCACCCGCAGCTCCGAACAGACTCAACCTATTCTGCAGAGCAACTAATACACGTTTTTTTCTTCATTATGCATTTTTTGGCTCATGCGACTAACATACTGGAGCGACATTTAATCAGGAAAATACGGTGTGTTATTTTGTTCATTGTCACTCATTTAGTTTATTGTTTTATTTAGTGTTGTTCATGTTATTTATTATTTTGTTAATTTTTTATCATATTAATAATTCTACAGATTATTAAGGTTCATTTTATTAGTTAATTTGTTCATGTTTTGATTGTTCATTTTTTGGATATTTTTTTCATTTTTGATCATATTTCTCATTCTGTGGATTGTCTTTGTGCATATTTTGATCATATTGATCAGTTGCTTTATTATTTAATTCATTTCCTTGAATATTTGGTTCATTGTCTTAATTCATTTGTTAATTTTGGATTAGTTTTTGTTCATTTTGTGGAATATTTTGTTCACTCTTGATTGGTTTTGTTGGTTCTGTGGATTATTAAAATTGTTTTTTTTTACATATTTTGTTTATTTATGCTCAATTCTGATCATATAATTAATTTTTTTTGGATTATGTTTGTGGATCATGTTTGTCCATTTTTTATCGTACCAACCAATTAGTTTATTATTTGGGTCATTTTCTTGATTATTTGGCTCAGATTCTTGATTAATATGTTAATTTTTTTAATCAGTTTTGTTCTTTTTATGGATTATATTTTTTATTGCTTTGATTCTGTGGATTATTTTGTTAATTTTCCTGAGTATTTTGTTCATTTTTGATCAGTGCTGTTCTTTTTTTGGTCATATTGTTCATTTAGTGGATGTTTTTCATTTTTCTATTTTCTTTTTATGTTTATTTTGTTATTTATTATTTTTTAAATAAATGTTTTAATGTTTTTTTACTATTTTGTTTATCGTCCATTTTATTTTAATCACATAATATATATTATTATATGTATTATATATTATTTAAATACTAATATATTATATATATTAGTATTTAAACTAAAGTATTTCAAACTCGTTGATTACTCTGGGTTCTGAATTTGAAGGCATTAATAAAATATGTTTATATTTACTATATTTCAAAATAAACATAGTATATAGCTTATAAAAACGTATACTTATTTAATTTGAGTCCAGTTAAAGTGTAGTGAGACGAGGACTGTAGAACTTGAACTAATATACAAAATACCATGGTTTCCATGAACCCTACAGAGATTTGAGTGATAGGTTTCTGGATGTGACTTCGTTAACTTCTGAGTGTTGTGACTGGGCCATAAACAGTCCCTGTGTTTGCACCAGATGTCACAGGGTTAACGACAGGGCAGCCAATAAACACTACAACCCGCAACAGAGACACAGAGAATGGCATGGCAAAGCGCAGGAGAAAAGAAGAAATGTGGCAAATTATTTTTACCATTCATCCTTTCAGTCTTTCAGGAGCTACATTAAAATTCAATCTATTACATGGTACCGGAAAAACACAACTTGTCAGAGTATGCGTGTGTCTGTTTATGTGTGTTCATGTGGGTCCATGTGTGTAGGTTTGGGGATTGGCAGCAGGAAAATGTCTGTAATGAGCGTGTACCTTCATGCTTTAACTGAACGTTCCAATGGCCTCTTTACCTTCAAATCACAGTGTGTCCATTGTGTGTTCACCATCATTATAGAAGCAAGGAATTCACTCTGACATCTGAGCACAATCATCCCCTAAACTCACCCATCACAGCTGCCTCTGAAATCCACTTTAGACTCACAAGCCTTGAAAAAATGCAAACCAGCAAAACATTAGCTTATATGTCTTTTTCTGACATGTGCCGCATCATTAAAACAGTTTGTCAGTGCACAAGCTGTGAGATGATACACATGGAAAACCATTTAAAGTGGATCTGCTTGTAGTACGATGGAGTATTACGTGTTTGTATTGTTATAGTTTTCAGTTAAGTCTGTCAATAAAGTACTTGTGTGTTTGTGAATCAAACATGTCTCTCAGGGTTCTATGCTTGTGATCACAGTCAAACAGCTGCTTAGAAAAATGATGAGAAGGTTGTGTCACAGCAGCTGTAGAGGAACACAACCACAAATAGAGCCATGGAGTTCTTTACAACATCCAAAAAACATGGTTAAAAAAACAACAACAAACACTACCTCCTTCCTTTTTTCATGAACCTCTGCAGGATGTGTCTTTCATGAGCTGCTCTTTTCATCCTCTTCTCCATCCTTCTTTTGTGTTGGTCTTATCCTCTCTCCAGTGTGAATATACACAGGAAACTTTTTCCACAATGAGACTTTTCACACATCATTTGCTTATTAGAGCTTGGATGCTCAGTGAAGGCATGTACCTCCGGGAATACAGCTTTGCTTTACCACAAAATAAGCAAACACTTTCCCAAATATGACTCCTGACAAGCATTTGACTCAGCCTGGCTGGCAGTGATAAAGCCCAGGCAAGTCTGCACTTTGCAACTTTGAAACTCTTGCACGGAAGGCTTTCTGTTATAGTTTTGATGAATGGATGGACATCAGGCCGAGCTCTGATGTATAGAGTGCCAGGCACTGGGAGGCTGACGTGAGATAGCAGGGCTGTTTCTTATTTACAAGCAGGGGTTGAGTGTTGCTGGGAGTTCATTGAAGGCTTTTGGTGGTTTGGGGCGTCAGAGTGACAGGGTTAAGACGGCAGTTAGCCATTACGCTCTTCTTTTCCTTTCTGTACTGTAATTAGAAACAGAACCCCACTATCTCTACCACAGCATAGAGATGGAGGAGACACATACGATGAGCGCTATACACCCAGTGATCCAGTTTCACCCCTTGTTCTGCTGATGACTTAGTTTTCCTTTTTATCTCTGGCTCAATCGTGTTTTTGGTTTTTGTTTCTTGCATCTCCCCTGGATATTTCTTTAACTGTCAGATATCAGTATGAACCTGTAGCTCCAGGGCCACATGTGGCTCTTTAGGCCCTCCTCAGTGGCTCCCGTGGCCTTGTCCATGATGGAAGTAGCATAATATAATAAATCAATATGAACAAAAAAAGTGCTAAATCAACAAGAAGGAAAAAATAAAGACAGTGAAGAAAAATGAGAGGAAAAACACACACAAAACTAACAATGTAATCAAGTAAAGGACCAAAACCAAGAAAATTAACAAAAGATGCAAAATAATGATTAAGACCAAAACTGAAAAAATAACCCACAGCATAATTTTTTTAGAACAAAATGTCATTAAAATAAAAAGAATGATAAATCAGTCAGTCAACTGAATAGAAAATTAGATATTGAACAAAAATAACAAAATAATGAGGAAAATATTTCTTAAATTTAACAATAGTTTACTTAAATAAATAGAAAAATTGATAAAACTTTACCAAAATGAATAACAAAACTGAGCAAAATTCTCAATAAAATGAACAGAAATGTACAAAATCATGACGTAAATGAAAAAAATTAAAATAATCAAGAAAATGAATAAAAATGAACAAGTTAACAAACAAAATCAATACAAATGATCGACATGAAAAGAAATGTTGAAAAAAGAATAAAACAAATATACATTTTTAACACGTTGCAGCTAAAATGAGTCGCGTATGCCACATTATTCATGAAGGATTCTTGACACATGTATTTTTACTTTCTGTCTAAAAATGGCTCTTTAGATTGTAAATGTTGCTACACCATGATTGAATAAAAATGGAATCATCTGTTATTGTCTGTATAAAAGACAAAGCAGCTTAATACCAAGAAGAAAGACTAGATGAATGGGGGTGCTACAGCAGTGCCCCTCATGAGAAGCTCCAGGCGCACAAGGCCCAGCTCCAGATGCAGCCTGGCCTGCCACATCCTGGCTGTAATCCCCCTACACTGCTGCTTATGTGTGCATTTGTTGGCCAGTCCAGAAATAGGAACCACCTGCAACACAGAAAATACCTGTAGGTAGTTGCCCTGTTACATGAACTAGTGATTCTGACCCATGATTATGTCCTGTAGCATCATAGAATCATAACAACACCATATTTCAATGTATAGCCGTTCAGATGTTTTCTTCATTAACATGAGTCAGACATCACTCTGCTAGCATGTTTATCCACTTTATTTACTCTATCAGTTCGTTTGGCCGCTGTGGAGCTCTGTTTATACACAATAATGCCTGCAGTGTTTGGATTTCCCTCAGCACTCATCCCATTAAAAAACTTGACATTTGCTGTTTGCAGTTGTAACTTCACGTTTGTCTATCTTAAATTGGCCTGTTTATCTGTGATACTTTTAAAGGCGACGTACTGCACCCATTTTAACAAGTTCCAAAAATGAGTATTTCAAATTTCAGCTAAAGACGCCTCAGGGAAGCTTTAGTCTGCCACATCCACATACTCCTGGTGTGTCGCTTAAAATGCAAATTAGCTAGTTTTGACCACACAAATTTCCAGTCTGTGCCACTGATTCCATCATGCAAACTCCCTGATATCCTCCAGGAGGTCAAGGTGATTTTGGTGAGTGCGGTGGACTCGGAGGACAAGACAGATACCCACAAATCCTAATGGATTTTGATACTTTAATGTTATTTTTAGAACTGTCAATCTCTCTTAATAACAGGAAAAAAGACATAAAACTTTATTTTTCACAATGTGTCCTTTAAAACTTGAGCCAAACCCCAAACTTTGTCCTAGTGACAGTGGACTCATCCAAGATGTATAGCAGAGCAAGGCCTACAGGTGATGTATGTAGAGAAGATATTGCTGCAGGCTTCTCCAAAACACAAGCGCATTCCAACAGTACTGATGGTACATTTGTCATATACAGTGACAGGACAATAGGGGTGAAAGTTAGCTACCTTACCCATGAACTCAGGAAAGTAAGATTTTGTAAAGCACACAAGAGTGTCAGGATTGGATTACTATGCTGGAGCTACAGCTTCAGGGAATGCAAAGTGAGAGAGCCAGAAAGATCCCTTCTCATGCCTCCCGTAGAGAGATTCTGTCATTCACTAATCCATACTGGACATTCCCCGTCCCCTGAAGCAAGACTTTTCCTCAGCTATTAGCCTTCCTCTGCGTGATCCCGCTGACCCGGGTGGTATTGTTGAACATGGTGTCTGTGTGCATGTGCATGCAAGAAAGGGGTGGGGGTGAACAGAAACTTGCAGTGCTCAGGGAAAACAGAACTTGCTTTTAGTTTGAGTTGCTACTGAGATGATGGACAAAGTCAATGGACTGTATAAGCCACAGCCGGTCATGGTCAGCACCTGAGCATGAAGGTACTGACAGATTCAAAGAGTTCAGGAAAGGAGCAGAGCAAAAATTTAAGAGAAATCCACAAAAAAAGCGTATAATTTATTAATACTGCTCTCTTGTTGGTTTTATGAGCTTGTATAACATAAATCTCTTATTTGACTTTAACATTTTTCCATTTTATCTACATTTATAGGCTTGAGTTAAGGATTCATTGTGAATGTGAGGAATGTTTTGCTTGCTATTTCCTGACAGGGACACACTCTGCCAAACATGCACCTGCATGAACAAAGTATCACCTCATTAGGAACATTCAGAATATGAATGGTGACAAGGCACAGGCTGGAAAACCAGAGATGAAGCTGATCTTTTGTGCTTTATACTTGTTACAGGTTCTTAGCGTTCCCCCATGTTCACACAGTCCTCCACCTGCTCCTTATATACGCTCCTTTCAGCTCCACTCACTCATGTCCTTCTTCCTCCTGAAAGATAATTGCTGATGAATTAGTAATTAAGTGAAAGATGAGTGAGGTTAAAAGAGTAGGGGATGAGGAGGAATGTGAGGGAGTTGAGTTTGGAAG
Source organism: Pseudamia nigra (assembly GCA_029823295.1). Lineage (NCBI taxonomy): Eukaryota > Metazoa > Chordata > Actinopteri > Kurtiformes > Apogonidae > Pseudamia > Pseudamia nigra. The sequence goes on from JAQQAE010001332.1 coordinate 6,783, forward strand.
AGTAAAGCCCTCAGATGAGGAGGGAGCTCGGCTGCTGACAGCAAAGACGTGGTGGAGAATGAATTCGAGAGGGACCTTCTGAATGGACATTTGCACAAAAATAGACTGTGTCTGTCAGACCCCCCACTATGGCGCAGAAGTTGATCACAATAGAAACTGCAGTCATTAGGAACAACTCTTTCAAACTTTCTTCCTCTGTTTTCTGCAATTTACTCTCCCACACTGCCTTTCACCCTTCTCTTTGTTTTACGTCATTGCGCCCCCGTTTCCCTTTTACAGTCGCCTACCCTTTTCCATTGCCTTATCTGTTGATCATGTTTATCCAGTCTGTTAAACCATGTGCGTGATGAACTTAGCCTTGTTGAACACACTGTACAAATGGCAAAGAGTAAAATATGTCCTGCTATTTAAGCATGAGCATTAAAGAAGAAATTTTCGTGCAAACCCATGCTAGAAACATTGCCTTTGAGTTGACATAAAGTAAACTGTATTACAGCAAAAAGCACAACTGTTTTCAGAAGGATTTTCCAACTAAGACACACTTCATCACCTTGATTCAGGCAAGTAAAGACAAATATGGGAGGTTTCATAAGGAGTAAATGCTACAACACGTGTGGAGAATGATCAAAGTCAATCTGGTTTAAATGTTTAGATGTATTGTTATAGACTTGTAGCCTTTTCTGAGGCACGGCGCTCACATGCAAACACACCCCTGCTGTTCCCAGATCAGCTTCCCTGTGAATGAGGTCTACAGAACAGAGGTTGGCAGCAGTTTGCAGGGTTATGGATGCTTATCAGCAAGGCTTACAAATCTCCCCTGATGCTCCTGATATGGAGGACAATGGGTGTGCGTGCATAGTGGGAACCTTCTTTAAAGCCTCACTGAAAGTGACTTCACTCCTCTGGTCTTTAATGAGGTCAGAGTAGCCTGCTGGTTGTATTTCATCTGTGAATGCAGGGCGTACTGTCATAATAAACTTCAGTAGGGTGACCTGTACCAGCCACAGATATCTTTTTCCTATGCAAACACGTGGGACAAGCTGTACCTGTTAAAACAATACTCCACTGGCTCGGAATTACATCAAAAGAATGATTTCCATATATGAACTCCATCACAGTGTATTATAATGATTTGCTAATGCAAATTAATGGGTCTATTTTTAAAAATCCAGTCTGCTTTTGTCTGGATTGAACTTGGGGTTAATTACTGTGGTGGGAACGGCTTTCAGAAAATACATGAATAGGATGTGCCTGTGCTATGGATGAATACAACAATGAAACAATCCCTCTGCAGCTGATTTCATTCAAGGTTTCAGGACCCATTAAATAAATAATGATACATTTGATTTGAAGGTGCAGGTCATTCAATTTGAGCTCAATAAAGAAGCCCAAGCTTAGGGTTTTTTTTTTCCGTTATTCTGAGGGTGTTTTCAGTTTCCTTTGTGTGAGTAGATATAAGGTTTAACCCATCTGTTGGTTTTTGGTGGAAGCAGAGAACAGTGGATGTGGTTTATTGATGTCTGCAGATCTGGTTTCATATTTAGGCAGCTTTGGGGTGAGGCTCTGGTACCGCAGCCACCACCCTTCAACATGGTGAATGTGTATTGTCTATATTTGTGCTGTATTTGCCTCTTTTAGACTGTTTTTACGCTGTAATCATCCATCCATCCATTTTCTACCCCTTAATCCTCACAGGGGTGGGGGGTGCTGGAGCCTATCCCAGCTGACCTGGGGCAAAGGCAGGGTACACCCTGGATGAATCGCTAGTTTATTGCAGGGCTGACACATAGAGACAGACAACTATTCATGCATATGGACAATTTAGAATGACCAATTCACCTAACCCCTAGTGCATGTTTTTGGTTGTAGAAGGAAGTCGGAGTACCTGGAGGGAACCCAAGCAGACATGGGGAGAACATGCAAACTCCACACAGAGATGCTCTGCCACCCGGTGTTGGGATTGAACCCAGGACTTTCTAGCTGTGAGGCACAGGTGCTATCCACTGTACCACTGTGTAGTCATTACATATATAATTTTGCAATGTGTGTACATGACTTCGCCTTGTAGAATTCCATTGAGTTAAATCATATTAACTTCTGATTTTAGAGCTCTGATTCAACTATATCCATGAAAGATGTAGATGTGTACATTTTAACTCTGCATATGAATTCATTTTCCTTCATGTACCAGTACAGTAGCTGTACTTTATACAGACATGATGGATAGACTTAGTGAGCCACGTCTGTTGCCCTTTAAACAAGGACTTCAGAGCAAAGTGTGATTTAGGTCAATCAATGGCATGAGAGCAGCAGAGGGAACAAATAGATATACACTGCCTGGCCAGAAAAAATGTCACCACCTGGATTTAACTCAGCAAATAGGTACCAGCCTCCCATTGGATAATTTCTTCATGGGTGATTATGTTTCAGCTGGCAACAAGTGATATAAGGATAGTGGGGAACCATCATCTTCAAAGAAAAAATGTGCAAAAGCCAGTAAGACCTATATGAATGAAAAATGAACATACATAATTAACTTTCATTTAATGTTGGGACATTAAATCAAAATGAAGAAAATGAGCAGTAAATAAGCAAGCCAGAAAATAACCCAAACTGCACAACAATGAATAAAATAAAGACAAACACAAACAAAAATCAGCAAATGAATCAAACTGAACAAAAATAATACAGCAAACAAAAAATGAACAAAAATATTCAATAGAAGGAACAAAATAATTCAAGATGTTTATTGTCCAGTTAAACAGGCCATTACACTGTACAATGAAATTATTAATTTGCAGTAATGAGAAAATACCCAAACAGAAAAAAATTATAGTTAATAATTAAGCTACTGACCAACAATGCAAAACAAAAAAATGAGGAAAATGGTTGAGAAAATGAATACAAATTAATTCAATAATCAAGAAAATGATAAAAATGAAAATCTGTAAAAAGTGAGAAGGAAATGCAAAAAATGAACAGAAATATCAATAAAGTGAACAAAAAATGACAGAATCAAGAAAAATTCACAGAAAATTAACAAAACAACCAAAAATGTGTGAAAAAGTAACAAAATAAACAAAAAATGAACTAAAAAAAACAACCCAGGGCTTATTATCTGTGCCTCAGATCGGAACACTGCATGTAAAACTTATAAAAATCAACATGTTAGATTTATGACTAATGTCTCTGATACTCATTTCGGGTGAGTTTTGGTTGAAACGCGGGGCTGCTCTGTTTCCTGCGGTGATGCCCATGCAGTGACTGTGCAGCAGAGCTGGAGCAGCCCTGGAGGCGTAGCCCCGCCACATTCAGCCCAGTGCAGAAAACCCTCCGCGTCAGAGCGATAGAGGGAGGCGGAGGGAGACGGACGTCAGTCTGCAGCACAGAAGCTGAAGTTACTCACCAGGAAAACCAGACCACAAATACCACTGCCTGCAAGAAAGACCACGTCCCAGGAGAAAGACCTGAAAAGGTAAGTTTATTTAAAAAAAAAAAAAAAAACTCTGACGACGAAGATGGAGTGTTTTTGTGGGAATAGCATCCTTACAGCGATCAGCACCTTTATGTTGGCAAAGTCGTCACTGCATTGACTCAGGAGGAAATTCTTGTTATTATAACCGGTAGAAAGGGGGTTTCTAAACCCGTTTTAATAACCCTCTCCATCCACCAAGTGTTTGGCTGCGCTGTTTATTTGCGCCCCTATTCAAACACCGCGCCAGGCTGCTGTATACCGAGCTGACATCTGATAAGTTTCTTTCCAGGGGATAAACATCAACAATGACAGCAACGACCCTGTATGTTTGCAATCATCAGCGGGATCTAGGACCTCTCTACCCGGGCTCAGTGCTCGTAATGACGCCAAGGCTGCACTTTTACGCGGAAATCTGATGTTCCGTATCGAATGGCTGAGATTCCTGTGAAAAGAGACGGACAGGAGAAACTCCGACAAAACACGCTGCACCTGCACTTCTCTTGTTATCGACATTAGCACATGAAAATACTCTTCAAACGCTATTATTGTGTGTGTATTGACATACAAAAGCCGTTTCAGCTAATTTGTAAGTGGATGCGTGAGTCTTGAAAAGGGGGTAAACAGAGTAAAACCCGGGGACACGCACACAAACCCACCCACAGAAAGAGACACGGAGATGGGATCCGTGTGCTGTCTGTCTTATCTGATGCGGTGGGTGTTAAAAGGTTAATTAGTTTGAAGCCTGTGGGGCTACCTGGCACCTTCAGGTATTTTCCATATAATATGAGGGAATTAAACATTGTGAGGGCATTGTGAGGGATTATCACTGCATAGAAAATCCCTCTTTTAACTGAAAATAAAAAAATAAGGGGAAGGATCTCACATTTATTACAAAGCTTTAGGAGGTGGAAGAAGAAGCCTGTTAAGACCCTGAAAGCAACAGCTCAGCAGAACCTATTTAAAAGGTCAAAGTGCAGCTTAAGAAGGCTTAGAGGAAATGTCAGTTCAATAAACACAACTTTTCAAATCTAAAAGTTACTGGCTCCACATATTACTAGATTGTTACTGTGGACAGACATTTAAAAATATATATTATTCAGCTGGTGGAGGTGGAGCTAAACACACTCTCACTGAAGATTCAATATGGCTACCAGCACTATACAAATTGGAGGAGGTTCATTTTTCAATAAAGGAAAAACGTGTCACAACATACCATTATGAATGAACCATTGTGGTGCAGCAGAGACGACGAGGTCCATAAATATTGCTCTCTAGACGTGAGGGAACATTCTGGTTTGGTACAGATCCAAGAACAATCACATCATCATCCTGATCAGTGGATACGGAGTGAAAAAAGACTAATTCCACTCAGATTGAAACAAGAGAGTCATGGTAACAGCAGTGTGATTGTTTTGCTGATTTTCAGTTCCAGCAGGCCATGTGTAGAGTTATGTTCTAAGTCTGGAACAGTAATTACATAATCATCATAATCGCAGTCACTGATGTGAAATTATTATTTTACTTAATCATGATAATTGTCTATGTTTGGTGACACCAACAGAAACAACTAATTTTATCCTAATTATGTGTCAAAAAAGGAAGTTACTGGTTTAACCGGTGTCTGAAGTGTCTGAACCAATTTAGTTGAAACTTGATGCTTATTAACCACATTCATGTCTCCATCCTGCCAACATTTAGGATAGATGGCGCTACTGCTTTTTGATAGAAGGCTTTCTGCATCTTACAGTAAAGATGGGAACATTTGAAGGTGTCTGGACCAATTTACATGAAACTTGCCATGGTTATTGATCACTGTGGATTCTTTGTCCCGTTGGCTTTAGAGACAGGTGCTGCCACTGTTGGTAACAAGAAAATTCTGCTAGTCCTTGGTTACATCTTTCAGCTGATTCCTTACAACAGTAAACGATCAACAACCTCTAGTTTCCATATAATTTACTCTTGTTTGCCTTGTGCTCTTTTAATGACATCATAGCTCTGCCTTGGGTTAAATGATGAATTGGCACTTTGGAATTTAGTTTTTTTCTTTTTTCAATCCAATATTTCAGGCTTTGCATATTTAAATAATTTACCTTTATTTAACCAGGAAGTCTCATTCAGATCAGAAATCTCTTTTGCAAGGGAGACCTGCCTAATGTAGCAGCCATTCACAATGAAAACTCTACAAAACACATACATGATGCACAAATGTTCAGAATATGGCATGAGAACATGATACAGAATGGCAGCTGTTCAAGCACAGTGGCCTCTCAAGAAAAACAATAACTTTTCTCCCTCATTGTATTGTTAAATAGAGAGCTCTTTATTGTTTCTGGATGGTATGAAGCCAAATTTTGTTAGAGCAATCCAGTTGCAACTTATAGAAATACATAAAATATATAAATATAAGTAGCGTACATGAAAACTCACCCATACACACATACATACTCATACCCATTCATAAAAAATAAGATAAGATAAACTATAAAACAGAGTGGGTAGTGAATTAAAATTGATTAAAACATGACAGTTATTGCACAGGCTTTGCGATCTATGTCTTTGTGTCTGTAGTGTGTCCACTGCTGGGGGGAAAGGCTGTTCCGCAGTCTGTTGGTGCATATGTTGGGGGTTTTGAGTCTACCTGAGGGGAGTGTGGTTAATATTAATGGGTTTGAATGTTTTTAGTTAAAACTCCCCCGACCCTTGTGGGGATTAAGGGGTAGAAAATGGATGGATAGTTAAACAACTTTTTGAAGATTATTCCACGAACACGGTGCATGGTAGGAATATGATGTTATGCCGAGGTCTGTCAAAGCCCAGAGAACTCTCAACAGCAAGCGATTGGAGAGGCACAGATGGTACCACCAGATCTGACAGAGAGGAGGGTACTGATGTATTCTGGGAGTTTACTCAGCAGATAAATAAATCAGATCATATCTGCCCAATTTTCTTTTTAATTTCAACAGTTTTTGCCCATTGTACATCATTTATTCTCATTGTGTGGACAATAAGCTCATTAATTATTAGGGATGGAAATCACCAGAGATCCCATGATATTATGTCATTATGATACTACAATATATAACGTATTGTGATATCACTGTCCATTGAGAATTGCAATACTATAGTTCTTTTACTTATTCAACCTAAAGTAAACTAACGCATTTTACAATTAAGTATTCACTGAATTGAACTCACTTCATTAACTTTTGTATTGGTGACTTTTAAGTTGTCGTGACACTGTAAGTGAACACAAAGTTTTAAAAAATGTGTAAAAATACAATTAAAGTGAATAAGACATGAACCTAGACATAAAACTACCATAGTGCCTCTTAGACTAGTGTTTTACCGTCTTTATTGTACAACCTCACTGAAAGTTCACACTGGGAAACAGAAGACTAAGGATTAATACACAATGCAACAACTTTACAACCCTCATCAACATTTTTTCTTAATAAAATATCAATATCTGCAGTTTTTGTATTGATACAATATTGCAGCACAAAGCAATATTCAAATGTGTTGACATTTTCCCCACTCCTATTATGGACCTCTTTGTGTACAGCAGTTAATCATTAACTTCATTGTCAGTATTGTGACAGCCTTTCTGTGCTACTAATGATTATCTTTACTTTTGGGTTTCTTTCTTGTAGACATAACTTCACCAGGGACCTGCACATTTCAAATATGTTCCAGGTGTCTTTTCATAGACTTATTTTCTGTTACGTAGATGTTACTTTTCTTTCTCACAAGTCTCCTCCACAGACAGATGTCTGAGACGGTCACATTTCACTGCTCTCTGGCGTGCTGTGTCGCCCAGTGCTCGCTGACCCTCGTTTTTAACCGTGGTCAGTCCATTTTGCAGGCGTCAAGCTTCCCGCTGATCTCTGCACACATTTCACTCTGTGGGCGTACGTGTCAGTCAGGGTTAAGCCACTCGTGTTCTGGTTTTGATCTATTACCTTTCACCTCTGATCTTTCACACCGTGGCTGGCTGCCAGTTAGAGCAGTTGAGAGAGACATCACAGGAAAAATCCTGTGAAGACAAGCCAGTCTCAGCCGTGCAGAGCCTGACTTTTCACATTGACCTTAGACACCGAAGAATCAGGCTAGTTTATAGGCATGCTAAGCTGCCTTAGATACGTCTGCTGTGATCTTGCAAAATGACTTCTGCCACCTTATATGTATACATGTACCCTGTATCTGAAATTATGTGCACATGCTTGCATATTATTAGATTCAGATGTTGTAAAATGACGTATTTGAAGTTATGAACAGTATTTTCTTTGATCATGTGGGTGGTGACAGCTCCTCTCTCATCCGCTCTCCTCACTACTTCAAGCGAAGAAGTGAAACACAGGATTTTTTTTTTTTACTACAACAAGCATGTTAAGGGAAAATATTCTTTAAAGTAGCATCAGGTTTCCCACCCTGACCAGTGCTTTATCTTGGAATGCCCAGAACGCTCCGGAAATACTTAGTGTTTGGATTTCTCGATCCCACTTCCCTGTGTCCAATCTGCACTCTGGGCTGGCGGAGCTAATGTAAACATTTATTGTACTGCCCCTTGACTGCACATCAATCACAGAGAACTTCAGCATTTGTGACACGACAACAGAGAGCCTCTATTAAGTCATGAAAGCAGTGTTTTAACAAGTTAACCACATTAAGATTCTTCAGGATCTGGTAGCATACCACAAGTGGCCCTCTGTTTTATTAGCTCATGAAGTTCAAGTCCACAGAGGTAAAACAAAATCTGTACTTAATACAACGGAAAACTGCTTTTTTGATTTATTACCAGAGGGTTAAATGAAAAAAAAAAAACACAGCACTGGCCATTGGCTCTTTATCCAGATAAAATAACATTGAATGAAACAGGATTAATGTAGCAAATAAAGATGGAAATTGAAACTGTCAGGGCAAAATGACTTGAAAATGACACAAATCTCAACATTGAATCACACATAATCGGCATGATCAGCTATAAAGAGCACAATAA
>JAQQAE010001332.1:15353-25961 GCA_029823295.1 Pseudamia nigra
TTTAGATTAAAAATATTAACTCTAATCAAATGAACAAAATGAATAAAAATCATAAACTCAGGGAGGAAATGTCTTGTCATTTTCATTCATTATGTCTTGCATCAAATTTTGTCTTGTTGCAGCTTTACTGTAATTCAGAACCAAAGCTAATTTCTTCAGCTATCATCCAGAAGCAAAAATCAGTATTTAAATGTCAAGAAAATAAATAATGATTTGCTGATATTTATCATGTGAATGCTTTTTGCCATGTTGTTCAACTCCAGGGTAGAGTAATGCCAATGGTTCATTCAATTTAAAGAACTTAATTTGTCCATAAGGGGCAATTTGAGGCAGGCATGTAAAGCAGTTGTACGCAAACAGCACATCGGAGCTAAAACTATGAGTAGGTATATATAAAATGGCTAAATTGCAATGCCAAATGTGAGAGGTAGGTTGGATCAGTACCATGGCCAGTGTAATGTCTGTCGACAGAGGATGTTGTCCATTAGCAGGGAGAGAGAGTGTATGGGAGGTTTGGGGGTCATGGTCAGGATGAGTGGGGAGAGGAGGGGTTTAGTGCAGACAGGCAGGGGGGTAAAGGTGGCTGTGAGCTAGGGAGCTGAAAGAACAGAATAATTACGCACAGTATCATTTAGTGCCTTTAACGTATTTTATATTTGCTGTCATTCTGCTTCCTCCAGCTTTTATCAGTATACCGTATCAAAAAAGTCAGCTGGGATAGGCTCCAGTGTCCTCCCCAACCCTTGTGAGGATTAAGGGGCAGAAAATGAATGAATAAATGAGTGAATAGAAAAGTCAAAAATTAAACTGTAAATTTAAACTAATCAGGTCCTCCAAATAAAACCAAAATGAAATCAAAAGTTGAACCAAAATGATGAAAACAAAATAGAACTTAATGAGACATACTAACTCTGCTGATCTCTTGTTTTCATAGGATTTCCTCCATCCTGAGGCAGCGTGTCTTCATTCCCAGTGGCCTGCTCTTCTCTCCTTGCATTGAAAAATGAGTCTCAGCACCAGTGAGCTACAGGACCTGTGGGAATCGTTAGCAGACCTCAACTTCTCTGACCCACTGGGCAACATTTCCAATGTGGACACATTGGTGTGCGCCACATCGTTTAATCGCAGCGCTCTGCTCTACTCCGTGTGTATCCTTTACTCTTTCATCTTCATCATCGGCCTGGCTGCCAACGCCCTGGTGCTGTGGGTCAACGTCCGCGCTCAGAGAGACTCCACCCCTCGCCATGAGACGCACATGTACATCGCTCACCTGGCAGTCGCCGACCTGTGTGTGTGCGTTACTCTGCCTGTGTGGGTGAGCTCGCTGGCTCAACACGGCCACTGGCCCTTTGGCGAGGTGGCATGCAAACTCACACACCTGCTTTTCTCTGTCAATCTCTTCAGCAGCATCTTCTTCCTGGCCTGCATGAGCGTAGACCGTTACCTCAGCTTGACAAAACATGGGGACAGTGAGGGAGGCATGCGGAGGAAGCTGATGCGCCGTGGAGCATGTGTCGCTGTATGGCTTCTGGCTCTTGTTGCGAGCCTGCCGGACACATACTTCCTACGTACTGTGAAGTCGTCACATGGGGACCTCATGCTGTGCAGGCCTGTGTATCCAGAGGAGAATCCCCGGGAGTGGATGGTGGGAGTACAGCTAAGTTTCATCCTCCTGGGCTTTGTTCTTCCGTTCCCTGTTATTGCAGTGTTTTATGCTCTTCTAGCCAGTGCATTCACCCGCTCCTCCTCTTCATCATCATCTTCATCAGTAGAACAGGAGCGCCGTGTGAGCCGCAGGGTGATTCTGGCCTACATTATAGTTTTCCTTGGCTGTTGGGGTCCCTATCACAGTGTCCTCCTGGCTGATGCCCTGTCACAGCTGGGCTTAGTACCTCTAACCTGCAGCCTGGAGAACGTGCTCTATGTGGCCTTACATCTGACCCAGTGCCTGTCCTTACTCCACTGCTGCTTCAACCCGATCCTCTACAACTTCATCAACAGAAACTATCGCTATGACCTCATGAAGGCCTTCATCTTTAAATACTCCACAAGGACAGGCCTGGCGCGGCTCATCGAGACTTCAAATATGTCTGAGACTGAGTATTCTGCTGTAGCTGTAGATAACCCTTCACAAATCTAAACTTTAGTGAACCCTATGAACAATCCACATACACTGTTTGTAAATCATGTATAGGACTATAAGGCAGAGCAAGTGATTGATCAGACCTGAATCTGTCCACTGTGAGCATCAACATGACCTTCAGTGAAAAAGAGATCAAGGAAAATCACACACAAATAAAGAATTCTGCTTGAGTTATAGAGAAAATCTTGAAAACTGGATATTATCTATTTTTATAGACTGAATCATAAGCACTTATAGAGCAGTTTATAACACATGGCTGATAATGTTACTGATCTGTAAAGCCAAAACAGTGATGTTAATAGAGTGACTAAGTCCCGCCCCTTTGATTAGGAAAGAAACTTTTTTACAGTCAATGGAGAGACTGAATATTTGATCCTATTTGAATTATGCCAGCATTTACACATGATATTGAACAATTTAAAGGACAATATTACAAGTCAGGTCTCTTAGGTTCAAAATACTAAATTCCAGTCAATCTTGTGTGAAATGGTTTAATGAACGGCATTGCTGTCTCACATTATATAAAGCGTTTAACAAATGTATTTGATCACGTGTCCTGTTTGATTCCAAGACCATCCAACATCATGAAGCGCTTTAATTCAGACTCTTCCATTTTCAATGAGTTCTCCATGTTTGACCATGTTGATCAGGAGTGAGCAATTTCAAACTGGATTTCTATTTTTTACTCAAATTTGTGCCGGCACAGTGGACTACTCTGAGAAGTCAGAAATGACTCAAGCATAACAATCAACCACTAAATTTTTTTTTTCTGTTTAGGAATGCAAACAAATGATGGTAATTTGGAATCTTAATCAAAAAAATTATAAGAATTTTTTCAGCTGTTTGTAAAATGGTAAACTTGAAAATTCATGGATAGCAACACTATATTTTAACATTAAAAATAAAATTTTAATTAAAGAACTTGTGCATACTGGTGGATTAACCATAACAGAAACATAAAAATGTTTTTGGTAATTAACAATACTACTAATTTAATTTAGGGCAGCTGTGGCATAAACCTTACTTGGGTGCTGGTCTAATAAATTTGTTAAGCATTTTATGTCACCAAGATCAAAACAGCCGCTACCCTGTCAAATTTCACCTCAGTCTTTGAAAAGTGAAAATCATTTGCTCATGTTGTGGAGAGACGATGCTACAATGATGTTGACTTTTACTGTAGCATTTAGAACTGCCTTATTTTCTCTGTATTATATCGCAATAGTTCTATAACAACCTGCCTCTTTTGACTGGTAAAATGATCTTTTGAAGTGTCAAGCATTGCATGAGTAAATTATGGCATAATTCACCCATGGTCAAAAATAATCTGTCTCTCAACATGGACAAAACAGATCCATTGGGCATCAACCAGAAGGAGCAGGACTTAGCCATGCTGTGTGTAAAATCTTCCTTAAATTGTGTCAGTATGTTTGTTTTGCGTCTGTGTGTGTTTGTATGAGTGAGGTAGGGGGTATTGATGGATGGATAAGATGGATCGATGTGTTTGCAGACTGTTATTGTATTATGAGGACGTTGAATATTAAATATAAGTTGGTTAATCTTTTTTGTATTCTCTTGTATATTTATATACATTTTATCTGTTTTGCCTCTTGTAATCAAACTCTTCACATTGATGTCTGCTCCTGTTCACACGTCGCTGCCTCATCGTTGCAGTTGAGCCGCTGCGTGGCTCAGTGTTGTAGTCCTGCTGTTTCAATGTTATCCACAACCTCATGTTACACTAGATGAGACAGATAATGTAAATTATTGTTTTGATTAGTGCTGGTGACTGTTTTGTGCAACTTACCTTTGTAAATGAACCAGTGGGGAAGAGTTGTGTCTCAGTTAAAGAAAGCAGACTTATCATGCTTTCAGTGATTTATGTCTTTCACAATGCAACATTTTCTGTGTTTGAAATATTTCCAAACATTGCCAAAATGGCTTCAGCTGGAACTACTGAACTTAATGTACAGTAAATGTAGTCGTTTGAAGGATACACGTACAGTACATGTGGTCTTAATCATGCAGCGTCAGCACACAAGCCACAGAAAGATCAACCTTTTATGACCAAATATTGTGAATGAATAGCTTTACCGCTCCAGTGTAGGCAGCATACAAGTGCAATCACAAAGTGTTTATTAGGGACCAAATAACCAATACATCAATACACAATGTGAATGTTGTGCCTGTGTGTATCTGCCACAGCTTGACACCAAGAGAAGACGTTTTATGTGCCATAAACACCAAGTTACTCTCTCCAACAGAAAAGTATATTCTTTTGATAGTCTGACATTGAGCGTTGTGTCATATGATTGGTCACACATGTATGCTTTTACACTGATGTTGTGATTTGAATAGACTGGAGACACTGACATGTGTCTACAACAGAGGCATTCCTTTTGTAATGTAATGTGTAACATGTGTTTTATCTATTAAATACAGAGAAAATGTTTTTGCCTCAGTGTTTTCTTTCATCTTTGTCAAAATAATCTCACAGCTTAATATTCGCCATGCGGATCGATCACGAAATGTAGTTTGTATTTGAAGAGCTCCACTTGACTGTTTTTCAGAAAAGCTTCTGTTGAATTCATGTAAAACAAGCTCATCCAGACTTTGCTAAAACTTAACAGTTTAAATTTGCACAATTTCTCCAGTTGGGACAAAAGGATTTTATATCAAACCAAAACTTGAACATCAGACAGTCAAACGATAAAGAGCCTGTATCTCTAAACATTCATATTCTCCTTTTAGAAGCTACAAATTTCTGGAAGGAAGTTTTATTTTTGGAGTGATTTCGTACAGATCTCTACTGTTTTATTTTGTCTCTCCTCTGTCCACTAACCCCAGCCGGTCGAGGCAGATGGCCTCCTACCCTGAGCCGCTGGTTCTGCTGGAGGTTTTTCTCTTCCGTTAAAGGAAGTTTTTCCTCCCCCCTGTTGCCCTTGGCTTGCTCTCGGTGGTTGTGTTGGGTTTACTCTCTGTATAGTCTTGAGGTCACAGCCTCGAATTTTGAAATACCTAGAGATAATCTGCGAACATGATTGGCGCTATACAAATTGAATTGAATTGAATTGAATCTTACAGCGACTGAGCAAGGAGTGAACTAAAATTTTCATTCCAGTGAGGAGGCAGAGTGGATCCCATTGCTATGTATGACATAAGTTAGAAAACTGCAATTCATTGATCGCACTGATCTAAAAAGGCTGAGACATTTAAGCCAACACATGACACTACAGTATTTGATGCTTCTGTTGAATATATTATGAATCACACTTTAATATAGTTTTTAAATGTAGTTTTTAAATAAACACTGACATATTTGGTAGCATTATTAAAGTTTTGAAATTTTAAAAATGAGCTTAGAGGATGACTTCTGATTTAGTGCAGAAGTCTTTGAGTAAAGGCCTTAATAGGATGGAAAAAACTGGATGAACAGAATTAATGACAACAATGATTTATACAGCTATGTTTTTTTAAAAATGGCCGCCCACAGCATAGTCAAATTGGCTGATATTATCAGTAAGTTCAACTTTTCCAACAATGCAAATGATAACCTGACACTTGAACTATTCAGCTTCATGATGCTGTTTAGAATATGTCTGAAAAACAAAATAATTACAGCAGAGTCAGGCACTTCATGAACCCCATATTTTGCAAAGACAATTATTCTTCTTCAACATTGTATTGGTGTTTTTCCAAAAATATGAAACATATTTTTATTTCTAGATTCAATCTGTCTTAGTTTTCTTGATTATTGTATAGCACTCTTAGTTTTTCCTGCATTTTATCTCTACTTCAATAAATTCTTTTAAAGTGCTCATCACTATTCCAGTTTGTCAACTTAGAAGGTCTTTAAAGATTGATATGTTTTATTTTTTACTGTGATCTCCTCTTAATAAATAAAGTCTATTTTATTCTATTTTGGGAAAATTCGGAAACCACATCCATAATTAAAAGAATTATTGTATAAATTTCTTCACTAGCTGAAATCTTTGGGAATCTTTATGGACTCGAGTCCAGAGGTTTGCAAGGTCTTTTGAATTAATGTACATGAAGATTAATTCCAAAAGATTGATAAAGATTCAGTATATGATGTTGGGAAACTAGCTGGTAGCCAATGGATTGTAGAGGACCACTATAAATGATTAGACAGGTGACCTGTCACTCAACACAATTTACAACCTCATACTGTAGGTGCATGAACTCAGGCACTCACCTGTGGAATAGAAAACAGTCATAGCTTTATCTAAAAGGGAGCCAGAGAGATTGCATTTCAGACCTTCAACATCTGGTACAGATAAAGACAGGAATTAAAGGAATAGACAGACATACTAGCTTGACAACTGTAAGACTGTAAGCTTTGTTGTCTGGCAGGTCATCTGTCCAATAGTGGGCTGCCACAAACAATACTACTAGCTAGTTTCCCAAGATCATACTCTGCGTCTTTAATGTATAAGACAAAACCTCTGTGTATTTGCTAATTGTAAAAAGTGGAAGAATGAAAATAGTTCCATCCAATGTGCCAAGATGTGGCAGCTAATGTACAAGCAGACATCAATATCCACGTGGCATCACTCTCCATCACTTCTCCAACAATGCACTTTAGCAGCTACAGGATCACTTGGGGACCCCATGTCATCAGTGTTCATCTAATTAACCCCAGTGCTTGACAACACTTTGTCACCATTATCATCAGGGTATGTGACAACCGCATCCCTGCACTCAGCTGCGTTTTTGGAGCACTTCCTTGGCAGCTTCCGTTGTTTTCTCGGATACCTAAAAAAATAGAACCATGTTGCTGGCCACAGCAGTATGTCTGCTCGGACGGCTCTGTGCCAGTGTCAACTTATCTGCTTCTTCCTTCTCACAGACCCCTCATGTCCTCACTCTCCCACACATACTTAGATGCTACTATATTGGACCAGTCAACACTGGCCTGGAAACAAGGAAGCTGTGTTTTTTCTGAATGAAAAGCACTGGCATTACCGTTTCATTAAGTAGCTTTTATATTTATGGTGCTTACGTTTCTTGACATTTTTGGTCCTTTTTCATTTGTTTTGTAACTGATATTTATTTAAATGGTCAATATAGGAGTGGTCATTTGCAAACAACTGAAACTAAACATGTGATTTTACAGATAAATGCAGTGGTGTGTTGTTAAATCCCTTGAGTGTAGTATATGTGTTATGTCTCTGTCGGTCCCTCCTGAATGCAGTTTTCACTCCATTAATCAGCTCCACCTGTTTCACACACACCTGTATTTCATCAATTCCACATTAGTCCACATTTCCACTGGTCACTCTTATTGTTTTATTCCACTGTGTTGATCACTGTAGTCAGGTTTATTTTCTACTGTTGTATTTGCTCCTGCCCCCCTCCAACTTCTGTTTACATAATCAGACCCCTCCCACTCCCGAAAGGCTTTCCATGTCTGCTTTTAGTTCTCTCACCTGTTTTACTCGTCTCTCGCCTGTTCTGCGTGGCCTGCTGCTTTGTTTCTGTACTGATTTACTGTTACTACACCACTACTTTCTCAAGTTGCCCTCCTGTCTGGTCTTTACAATACTGGTTCTCAACTGGCGGGTTGGGACCCAAAAGTGGGTTGCAGACTTCTGTGTAGTGTGTAGTGTAAAAGAAAAAATAAATCTACAATAAATCTATATTTTTTTAGTTACGTTTTTTATTGACTATTGTACTTTTTAAATTTTTGTGTATTTTCTTACTTATTTTGTTTATGTTGTCAATCAAGCAATTCAACCACTAAAACAAATGTTTTTGTTAGGAATGCAAGTCAATAATAGTGTGCTTACTATTTTTTTACTCTTACTATTTTTTCTTTTTGTAAACAGTAAATTTCAAAATTTATGAATAACAACAATAATAATAAATTACTAAGAATAATTAAAAATAAAATCTAAAATTTCGATTAAACAGCATGTGCATCCTGATGGACAAACTATTACTGAAACATAAAAAAAAATATTTTGGTAGCTACCAACACTGTTAATTTAGGGCAGTTGTGGCATAAACCGTCCACTGGATAGCGGTCTAATAAATTTGTTAAACACTGAATATGTTTAGTAGGTCATAAAAAAAATCTATTTTCCATGTTTTAATGTGTAAGAAGTGGGTCTCAACTTGGTGTGTTGTGGGAGAATATGGGGCACTGGTCACATGAGACCAGTTGAAAACCTGCTTGGGAAAAACTGGCTGGTTTTCTACTCCAGACGTCACAGAAAAAGGCACAAAGCTTATTTCTTATTTTCTCTCTTTTCCCCTCCTTGCTTGCTCACTTTCTGTCACATCCAAACTCATGAATGAGAATGAAGCTTGCTGTGTTCCACATCTGATTCTGTATGATCCTACGACACAGTCCCCTGAAACAGTGTTTTCCACATGAGGAAATTTGCAAAGCATTGTGGTTTAGAGTTGCTGTCATTTGCAACAATAAAAAGTAAGCCCCTGACCTTCAGTTGTTAGTATAACTGTAGCTGCAGCACAGAAAATTACAGTGTGTACATACCTTTTTAAGACTTTTTCACTTCCTGCTTACAGACTTTTACAGTTCTTTTGTGACTAGTTTCTTCAGTCACATCTCTAGTTTTACTTGCCTTTAGACAAGTATCGAGACAGAGGTTCCAGTATAATTTCCTTATTTTGTCGACTATAAACAGCTTTGAGAGGTGGAAAATGTGAATACTTTCTCACCCATAGGCACATTTGAAATGGGCTTATGACAGTTGTAATCTGACTTGCAGATGAGCTGCCATACAGCATTATTCCATTATTCCGCCCTTACAGGTGCTGTTGTCAATTCCAGATACAAGGTTGAGAAGCGTGGAACAATAACATGCATATTTGCTGTTCCCAGAGAGAATGGCCTGTGTTTGACTTGGCATGCTCTGATGCTGTGAAGTGTTTAGCTTCCTTTTACACTTTGCCAGTTATGATTCACATTTGATATTCCTCTGTTCCCATTATTATTTGCTTATACAGGGTATGCCAAACCGACAACTGAGTCAAGTTTCTGTGCAAACCAAGTCATTCAAGTAAGATGTAACACTTTATCTATAAAAACTCCCTTTAAATAGAGGGGACTCCTGAGGCAGAGGCTCTCTGTTTGCATTTCTATTGTCAGTTTAAGAAAAACAACACTAAATGTGTTTGTGATTCATGACAATTGAAAGAATTCAATGCCCCTTTCAGCCCCTGCAGTCATGGTATAAGACATATTTTATTCAGTGAAGAATGTTTTTAAGTTGGATATTTGTTCCACCGAAAGCACATGCAGGTGGTAAATTTCCATCGTCTTCATCACCATCATTGGAATTACCTGGGGAATTTTGCATTTGAGTATGACCAGGAGAGCCACCAAGTTGGTTCAACAGACTTTAATGTGGTATGTGCACCACAGCTGTGGAGAAAGTGACATCTGTAAGAATGCCATGACTGGGCAACCTGACCGGGATTTTGCCATTGGAATGCTGGAAAGAGGTATGGACCACAGACAAACTGGCAGAGGAGAAAATATCCATTGCTCCAAAATAGTGCACTTACACCAGCGTTATCTGTCCCGAGGAAAAACAGCAGAGCAACCATGACCTGGTCGACCAACGACAACAACCAGAAACCAGGAGCCATTTATCACCTCTTATGCCTCAGACACAGGTTCTGACCCACCACCCTTACAGCAGCAGAGACTATTGGCACACACAATAGACCAGTACATGTAAAGATATAAGCACCATGCATTGTTGATGTAACATAATGTTACTTCAACAATGTACAGTATGGTGCTTTAATCTCATTACATTTTTGGTCCTTTTTCATTTGTTTTGTTACTGATTAAGTTACATAGAATATCCACTTACAGGTAATAAGGAACAAAATATGAGTGGTCATTTGCATTATTAAATCCCTTGAAGTAATGTAGTTACTGGTAGGACCGGGATGTTTATTACAATTTTGGGAGAGTCTGCTTAAGCCCTGAGCCCATTTCTCTGAAAATGACATACCCACTATAAATTAGGTTTTTCTCAGCTTCTACAAGACATACATGTTTAGTCTTACCGTCAGATGGAAGTGGGGTTCTTAGTGTTTACTGTTGATGTGAAAATGATACTCAGTGACAGTGAATGAGGTTTTAAATACATAAATTTGTATTCGTTCTGATAAAGAACAACACATTTGCATCAAATATAAAGACATTTCTCAGTGGGGAAGGCTACAAAGCCAGAAATTATTGAATCAATGTATGGACAACAGCTGCAGTAAGCTTGGTGATAATCAAGTAAAGCAGGACAAAGATACACATGTTTTTGTAAAAAAAAAAAAAAAAAAAAGTACAGCCGGAAATGCACCGTGCCAATTTTTTTTTTAATTTATTTATTTGAACCAAATTTTAAAACAAAGGAAAATACAAATCATGAACAAAAATCAGTCTCTTTCAAGTTCGAAAAGGGTTTAGG